>JAMXBB010000009.1:29625328-29766589 GCA_024138015.1 Lumnitzera littorea | reverse complement strand
TCCCCAGGTCGTGTAACTTTCTGCACAAAGGCAAAATTTCTGCACAACTTCAAAACTTCATAACTTCTTCGTTTGAACTCGGAATTGAGTGAAACTTGATTCGTTTTCTTCGTTTTTGAGCCTAGAACGCGTTTAAACCCTGAAATCAACATTTTACTCAATTAAGTATCAATTTCTTTAAATAAAACCAAAAATGTACGGGAAATGCTATAAAATCACCATATAAAATATGTTTAAAATTAGAGTTATCAAATTTCCCCACACTTGAGCATTTGCTTGTCCTCAAGCAAATAAATCAAAACAAAACTTTCAGGACAAGAAACACTAAACAAAATTTATCACTGTTTAAGAAACCGGTGAAAGAATACACTTGACCCGAAGAAAGGTAAGAAAATCATTCTTAACTAACTTGCAATAATAAAGTCAACCAATTTCATCTGACCATATTCGAATGCTCCAATAATACTTAATACTAGAATTCACTAGTTAATTTATGAAAATCAAAGTTTAACCAAGCCATTTAACCAAGGATTCTTAAACTAAAAATTAGATTTAACATCTCGCCAACTGAGAAAGAGTCATAAAAATTTTATCTATTCGACTAAAATGTATACAATTCTCTCTTCCATCTCACCAAACACCATAATCTAAAACAAACACATTTTACATCCACTCTTCCTCTGATCATCCCCCTAGTTCATACTTTTGTTGAGAGGTCTTTTGAATTTACCTTATTTAAGCACAATTGTGTTGGTAGCGGGAAAGAATCTCGCTCTTCTGAGGGACCAAGACCGATCCATACCAACTTATTTCTTATATTGATAGTGGGAAAGAACCTTGCTCTTCTGACGGACCAAGGCCGATCCATATCAATTTTTTCATTAGAATTGGCATTGGGGCTCAATCTCGCTCTTCTGACGGACCAAGACGAATCCTTACCAATTTTTTCTATTCATACACTTGTTATTACTTTTGACCTCCAATCATTGTGATTTTTCAGGGGTTTCTCAAAAGAAAAATTTCATTTGTTTGTTTGTTAAAAATTATAGGACTCTTAAAAATTTCTAAGAAAAAGGTATACACAAAAGTAAATTTAAAAATAACCATGACTAACTCTCAACTAGTGATGTTGCTCCAATCTCAAGTCTTAAATTCCTAAGCTAAATAACTCGTAACATTGCCTTCCAAAAATTTGACTAATCAATTCTAGTAAAGTATCATAAGGTCAATAATGATCAACATAACATAGTTGATTTGGCTCAATACCAGTTAATCACCTATTGCAAGTTAACTTAAAAAGTAATTGGGTCAAATATGAATAATTGGTTTCCTAAACAGTAACAAAATCATATATATCCCTTCCCCACACTTAAAAATGTACATTGTCCCCAATGTACCACTAAGAAAGCATAATAACAAGATATCAAACAAGAAAAAACATCATAGGGAAAAAGGAAATACATGTATTGAAAAAGAAACTAATACTTCCCTGTCTTGAAAAGAAGTGCAAAATGAAGAAGCATCATCATCGTCATCACTGGCCTCGACATCCTCTTCACTTCCTCTAGCCTCCTCGTCTTCACCACCCTCATCATCCTAAGAAGAGGGAAAATGCATGTACCAATTCACAAAAGACTTAAATGTTAGGTAGCTAAACATGCCTAAACAATGAGGAAGATAAAGCATAAACAATGAGGAGAACTTACTTGGATCAAGAACATGAGGAATGCAAGAATTGTAGAGAGAAGAGGGATAATAAGAGAGAATATAAGAGAGATATGTTTGATTGTAAGTGTGTGAGAGGGTGTGTGTGTTGGAATAAACAGGGTGTGTGCTGAATCGTGTGAGTTGGATCGACACGGGCTGGGACACGACCGTGTCCCACGCCCGTGTAACATTCTGTGTGTGTCGTGTGTTACCTGGACGCACACGGGCTGGGACACGACCGTGTCCCTTGTCCGTGTGACTTTCTGTTCTCGGGTGTTGTCTGGACGCACACGGGCTGGGGACACGACCGTGTCCCTCGCCCGTGTAACTTTCTGTGCACGGGTGAAAAATGCTGGGCGCACACGGGCTGGAGACACGACCGTGTCCCTCGCCCGTGTAACTTTCTGTGCACGGGTGAAAAATCAAAGTCTGGGCAGACACGGGCTGGGGACACGACCGTGTCCCTCGCCCGTGTAACTTTCTGTGGACAAATTTTTTTTTTTTTTTTTTTTCAACCTAAATACATGGATTTAAAAATACAAGAAAATTAAAACAAATAAATAAATAAATCAATAAAGAATAAATAAATAAATAAAAATACTTAAACTAGAAAAATAAGATAAATAAAACCAAAGAGAGAAAGAAAAAATGAAACTAAAAAGGGAAAAGCCTATGACTAAAATTGAAACAAATAAAAGAAACAAAGCAAAACTAGATCAAAGAGAAAAATAAATAAATAAATAAATAATAAATAAATTGAAATAAACTAAAATATGAGCAAGGTTAGACATGGGTTGCCTCTCAAGAAGCGCTTTAGTTAACGTCGATAGCTCGACGGGATACGTCTTCTTACGTTAGTTTTGTCCAGGTGGAGATAGGACTCCTCCTGTATCTCGTTTTCGAACTCTCCATACGAGCGTAAATTTGCCCTTAAGCCATCGACCTTGCCAATTCCATTTTACTGGTGCATAACTTCCATAGCTTCTCTCCTTATCATGCCACTTATCAAATTCATGTAACCTAAACTTCTTCATCTTGTCCGCTTTTACCTTAGATGCGGTTGTCATTGGAAGTTTTGAACTTCTCACCACAAAGGCATGTTCCAAATGATTTCTTGACAGTTTTGATTCCAAAATTGGTGGCTTCTCTTTGAAGGATTTTAACCTAGGATCCTTTGACTTATGGAGTTGATCAATCCCCTTCTTATCCACAATAGATTCATGAACTTTTATTTGGGATACCATTTCTGCACAATTGGGGTTGGTCACCAAATCTTCATCTCCCTTTTGCAAGCAATAGATCGAGGAATCCTTGGCAAGCGTTTCTGGATCGTTTAATTTTTGTGGCAGCTTTTTCTGGAGAAGTGCCGAGCATTCCTCGTTCAATGTGACGGTTGTAAGCTCCTCTAACTTCCTCTTATTCAATAGCAGACTCTTTAGAAATTTCGCATACTTTGGCATCTGCAAGATAACATCAACAAGAGGTAAGTTAATGTGCAATTGTTTGAAAATATCAAGCAATTTACCAAATTCCTTATTCGGATCAGTGTAACTTTGCTTAAGGCGTTGTGGGTAAGGGATGGGAGGCTTGTACTCCTTCACTTTCGGTGGTTCCATACTTTCGTTTGATTTTAGTGGCTCTTCATCTTCCTTACGGTTGACTTCCACTTCTTTCTCAATTGCTTCCCCACCATCCTTTTTCTCCACTTGCAGTTTTCTATCACTTCTCAAAGTCACAGCATTAACATGTTCCCTGGGATTGACCTCGGTATTCCCTGGGAGTGTTCCCTGTGGTCTTTCAGAGATTAGCTTTGCAAGTTGACCAATTTGGTTCTCAAGGTTGCGATTTGAAGCCTCTTGATTTCTCAACGATGATTCAATGTTGGATAAGCGAGCCTCATTGCCTTGAATGTATTTTGTGAGAAGTTCTTCCACACTGGGCTTCTTTTCTTGAGGGAGAGGAGGTGGGAATGGTCGTTGAAACCCAGGTGGGCCGAAATTGGGGCTCTTCTGCTGGCCTTGGTTTTGGTTTTGGTTTTGGTTTCCCCAAGAGAAATTAGGGTGATTCCTCCATCCGGGATTATAAGTGTTGCTGTAGGGGTTATTTTGTTGCTTAGGTGGATTTCCTAGATAATCCACCTGTTCCAGTTGTTCTTGTGTTCCATACCCCTGCATACCAAAATCACTTACATCCGATTGCACTTGTTGAGGGCTAACTAAGAGTGCATCAATCTTTTTACTCAACAAGTCCACCTTGGCTGCCAGAGCAGTGGTCAAGTCCACATCATAAACTCCCATGGCCTTTTGCTTGGCTCTAGTGCTTTCCCACTGATAGTTGTTCATCGCTATTCCTTCAATTAAATTTTGGGCTTGCTCAGGTGTCTTAGTGTTCAAAGTACCTCCTGCGGATGCATCAATCATCTGTCTAGTGGATAGATTGAGACCATTGTAAAAGGTCTGAATCTGCATCCATAGTGGGAGGCCATGATGTGGGCACCTCCTGAGCAAGTCCTTGAACCGCTCCCAAGTGTCATAAAGCGTCTCTGCTTCCAATTGAGCAAAACACGAAATATCATTCCGAAGTTTCGCGGTCTTTGCAGGTGGGAAATATTTCTCCAAAAATTTCTCTACCAATTCATTCCAAGTTGAGATTGAATTTCTTGGTAGGGAGTTCAACCATTGTTTTGCTCTTCCCCTCAAGGAGAAAGGGAATAGTCGCAGTCGAATGGCATCATCTGTGGCTCCGTTGATTTTGAACGTATCACAAATCTCTAGAAAACTAGAGATGTGAGCATTAGGATCTTCGTCTTGAAGACCGTCAAACTGAACATATTGTTGCACCATTTGTATGATGTTAGGTGCAATTTGGAAGTTATTAGCCGCGACGGTTGGCCTTGCAATACTGGAGTCAGCTCCAATAAGTGTAGGCCTTGAATAATCGGACATGGTCCAATTTGCTTCATTCCCGTTGTTAGCCATGTATGGTGGATCTTCTTGCTCGATGAATTGAGTGTTGGCCTCTTGACCTTCTTCCTTGATTTCAACGACTGATTCGTCGTCTATGGTTGCCACAACTTGTTTAGGTCGCGATCTCAAATTTTGAAGGGCAGTTCTCTCAATTTCAGGATTGAGTTCTACCAAATCTTCCGGATTACTGCGGGTCATGCACTACAACGGCAAGAAATATAAAATCAATTGCAGCTCTAGATAATAAAAATAAACAATGAAAACAAAAGAAAATAAAGAAAAAAAAATGGTTAAAGTAATAAAGCAACTAGCGTTCTTAATATCAAAAATCCCCGGCAACGGCGCCAAAAACTTGATACGAGGCAAGCGCACCTATCAATTTTAATATAGTCGGATATGAGTCCAAGTCGATCCCTCAGAGATTTTGAGTACTAATATTAGCTTTAGCTTTATTATCTAACCGGAAAATTATGATGAGTTGAATGAATTAAAAATACTGAAATTAACAACTAAACTACTTATGAGACTTAATTACGCAAATTAGAAAGCAATAAAACTATGAACGACTTCAAGTATGCAATGATGTATTTAGGAATTATTTCCCCTAGTGTTTAACATGTAACCTTTTTAAAATGTATTCAATTCAGTTTCTATAATTCTTGACCGGAGGGATTCACAATTAAAGCTAATATCTTTCTCAAGCATATTAACCCTAATCCTAAATTATTTACCGGAATCTCTTCACTTAGTAATATAACTTAGAATTGCATTAATGTTTAATGAATTCCCACACAAACAATCAACTTTTCCGAAAGAATCATGTATCTTATCTCTAAGTATACATGTAATTCTCTTCAATTATGTTAAGATCTAATTACACATGCAATTTCTCAATTAACATGCATAATATCATATATTGATACTCTAGAATTATCAATCCACAATTAACGACATAATTGAATCAAGAAAAGATAGAAACTTTCTTGAAATTATAATTCAATCCAAGGGTTACATGAAACCCTAGGTTCCATAATCCTAAATACTTGAATTCTAAGCTATCATAACGAATCTAAAAACGAGTTCCATCAAAAACATAAAATAAAGCATGAAAACCCCTCTTGATTTGATGAACAATCTCTAATCTTGAAATCGATGTCGTTATCGCTTCTTGATGTTGTTTCTCCTTAAGTCTCTTCTCTTCTCTTGTTTCTCTTTTATTTCTGTAATGTCTCTCTCCTTTTGAACCCTAAGATATCCTTTTATATGTGTATTACACGGATTTTATTTTCGTCACCGGACACGGCCTGAAACACGGCCGTGTCCCCAGGTCGTGTAACTTTCTGCACAAAGGCAAAATTTCTGCACAACTTCAAAACTTCATAACTTCTTCGTTTGAACTCGGAATTGAGTGAAACTTGATTCGTTTTCTTCGTTTTTGAGCCTAGAACGCGTTTAAACCCTGAAATCAACATTTTACTCAATTAAGTATCAATTTCTTTAAATAAAACCAAAAATGTACGGGAAATGCTATAAAATCACCATATAAAATATGTTTAAAATTAGAGTTATCAATATTACACACAAATATAGAAATTAAGGTCTCTCACCACTAACTCTTACTAAAAGAGCTAGATAAGAGTTAGGTAAGATAGAGAATAAAAAGGTTACTCTGAAAGAAAAGTTTTTATATTCAATAGTGAAAGGAAGTTGATTGTTGCGCTATAAGTAAATGAGGCTTTTATATGGCCTCCGTAAGGTTACATATAAAAAGGAAAAGACAAAAATGGCAGTTGGAATAATAAAGATTCTAAAACATGCTGAAAGGGTAAAAATGAAAAAAATAGTACAAGGTACAAAAATAGTAGAACCCTTCTAGAACGTTATGTCAAAAGGCACGTGTCAAATTATGGTTGGTGAGCCGAAAATTACAAGTGTTGATTGTTCCTACCAATGTAAGATCTCAAGCAACTTAGCAATGTTCGATGTCAACTTAGTAGAGGTTAGAAGAGGAATCGATGAATTAGCCAACCTAATTTAGGTCAAGTCAAAGCTCAAACAATAGGCGCAATTTGAGGTCACAACTGGTCGAGTGTCTTAACTACTCAACTTGGGTATACGTCTAGTGCTTATTAGCTTGGGAACTGTTTCTATCATGATCAAAGCTCAACACTCGAGTTAGATGAAGTGTAACATACCCTAGTTAATATTGGAATCCTCATCCTTGAAAGGTTTTTGAGCTAGTATATGTTAGGCAAGTCCTTATAATCCCCTAGCTCAGCTTTTGGTAATGAGTCTGTGAAGTTGATTCCTATCATAAGCTCAAGGAGTTTTACACCAAACACCACATTAACCCTCACTTCACCTCGATCACACACTCACAATCTAACAGCCAGGTCAAGGTAACCAATCGAATCATCCTTGATAGCATCAAGAAGAGAGTAGACCGAGCTTAAGTTAAATGGGCAGATGAGCTTCCAAACATCTCATGGAGGTTACAAGACCACCTACCGCATGTCGATCAGCGAGACTCCATCCACCTTGCTTTTGGATCAAAAGCCATCTTGCCTATAAAAGTAGAACTCTTTAACCTTAAAACCTATTCCTTCAATACGTTAGCAAACGAGTCCATTCTACAGGCCAATGTAGATATAATAGAAGAAATACGAGACCTAGTAGTAGCTCAAGTGGCTACATGCCCACATAGGGCAGCCAAGTACTATGACGAGAAAGTTAAACACAAAGAATTTAAAGTTGGTTACTTGGTTTGTAGAAGTCTACAAGCTACAAGCTCTAGTGAAAGACAAGGAAAGTTAGCCCTTGACTAGGAAGACTCGGTTAAAGTATGGGAAAACTTGGGAAATGGTACCTACCAACTTAAGAGGTTGGATGGTGAACTCATCCCATGTACATGGAACGTAGATAACCTCATATTGTATTTTAACTATTGTTTATAATGACAATCCATGTACTTATCAGTAGTTAATAATAAAAGTTCATTTCCTAAGTATCTTTTGCCCATCTTTTGTTTAAGTATTATTTTTATTACGATCCCTTTTTTCCAAGTCCACGATGGGTGAACAAAAGCAATAAATGTCAAGTCTTTAAAAGAACTCCTGACCGACATGCCTCTTTAGGCCTAAGTAGGTCGAAACATTACTGACCTAACCCCCATAAGGTATCCTTAACAGCAAGGTATGCCCCTTCATACAATTGAGAAACTCCCACCATGCCCGTTAGAACATCACCAACCTAGCGCCCAAAACAACTCAGGCCATCCATGGTTGAATGGTCTTACTGAAGAGTAACCCTAACTCTTCAACAAACCAATTTAAGCTACAGCATGCTCCCTAAAAATAGGTTAAGTATCAAGAGCATAATAATAAGGAGAATAAAAGGAAGAAAGAAAACCTTTCATTACATTCAAAGGGAAGTACATAAAGCAAATTTGGCATACTGGCCTATATAAATTCTTACAAAGTACATTTCTCCAAAAAAAAAAGAAAGGAAAAGAAAAATGGAACAAAGAAAACAAAAAACTCCCATTAGCCTACTTCGTATCAACTAACTTAACCACTTCCAAAAAATCTAATGCTTCTATCATTAGCTTGGACTACTAATTTATAGTCACTAGCTAGGAAGTCATTTTGGAGGTGAGGTAGGGGGAATCTATCTAGCTTTGACCACCCATTAGAGCAGCGGGCAATATATCTGAATCTTAAATCTCAACTAAGTGTCGAGAAGACTATTGAGAAGAGGGTGGGGAAGTGATAATGCAAAAATAGCATATATTTTCTATTGTTATTTTGTGCAATTTTATATCACATTTAAGTTAATTTTTGTATTATTTTGAACTTAATTCGTTCAAATTTCATTTTTAGGAACTTTAAGGAGCATTTAATGAAGTATTGAAGATTTTTAGCACTTTTTGGAGTAATTTAAAGTAAAAGCATTGATCATAGAATGAAGTAAAGAAAGTTAGGGCACGAATAAAGCAAAGAATAGAGTCCAACTTCATTTGATTTGGAGAAATTGATGATTTAAGATCAAGTTTTAGAAGATTTAAAGGTGTTTTAGAAGATTTAAAGGTGTTTTGGATAAATTTTGAAGCCTTGGAAAGGACCATACACAAGAATAATGAATGTACTTTGAAATCATGAGCAAAGGAGCGAGAAATAAACCCGAAATTAGTGTCTAAGAATGACCATGGCCATGGTCGCATTCATGGTCATTATGACGAGCAATTTTATCAATTTCGAAGCTTTTACATGAAGAATAAGCACATGCCCAGCTATCATGGCCATGTACCTAAGGCATGGCTACATGGCCATCCCCTAACGAGCGAATCTTCTATTTTTGTTGTTCATCTTCTATTTTAGGACATGTAATATTTAACGTATTTTTTATTTTGTCAAGTCTCTATTTGTAGACCTATCTTTGCTCATTATAAATAAATCTTTAGGCTAATGTTTTCATAGAGAGCCCCCTTGAGTAAGTTGTCGTTTGGAATATTGGTAGGGGGTCTCTTAATTCAATTTTCTTTTCTCTTTTATTATGTTGTTACTCTTTTAATTTGTTCTTAGTGAATATTATTACATCTTGTTCATTCTTGCAACAATTATTCTTTCTTTCTATAATTTTATTCTTTGATAATTTAACTATGCCAAATATATTATCTTCCTTTAATATTTACCATGGTTACTAATACTATGCCAAATATATTGTCTTCCTTTAGTTTTACCATGGTTACTAATAGGATGTCTGAATTTACTATAAAGTCACAAGGTTTGCAATAAACAAACAAGCATAATTAAAAGAGTTTCAATGCGCTATGAGATTAGGCATTGAGTCTCTTCGGATTAAGGGAACCTAATAGTGGGATCCATGTACTTCATGCGATCCCAAGATGCTCTATTCAGTAGCAATGCAAGTGGAGAGGATCTTAGGATTATGAATCAGTCAGAGGCGTGAGTTTAGCTAATTCAGAATGTGATTTCATAGGAATAGGATTAGGAATCTGCACGGTTTAGAAAATAATTGAGATCGAAAGGTTGTATGGAACTAGAGAGTAAATAATAAGGATTCATTAAGGGTTATGTCCTCTTTATTTTAATTAATTAATGTTGATTGTTTATCTTAATTAGTTTAGTTAATTAGCTTTATTACTTTACTTATTCTTGTTTATTTTATTTTTCTTATGTTATTAACCTATATTCATCTTTCCTATTTAATCACAATTTATTCTATATTGATAAGTTAAGTAATTGGGTATTTTAGGAAACTGCTAGTAATTAGATTCTCATACACTAGTTCCCTGTAGGATCGATAATCGAACTTACATCTATTTAATCTATACTTTAACTTGACCAGAAGCACTTGCCTACTAGCAATCAGGAAATGTCCTTTAGGGTACCAATCATAGGTGGATCAAAAGTCAAAATCATGGCTTGAGTGGCTACCACAACTCTCTTCTCTTCAACCTGGGTAGGCCCATTAAGGAATCCTAAGAAGCTTAGATCCAAGCCTTGATAGGCCTCAAAGACTTTGTCCTCGATCTCTTGGTCTGTCTCTACCCCAATATCTTCGCACTCATTAACCTAATCCTTGATAGAGAAGAAGTCTTCTCAAAATTTATTCTTGACTTCTCTGCTATAGGGTAGACGATGTCCTTAATCTCTAAGCTCATGATGCATTCCTTTACATCATTCACCTCCCTCTCAAGGTCTCTAACCTTCCTCTTTAGCTTCCCTTTCTACTTAACCAAGCTCATGGAGGGGTCTATGGTAGATGTATGTTATTGCTCCTTTATGCCTAACTCGACCTTCACCTTTACTACCTTGTTGCTGAGCTACTTATTGTAGAAGTCAAGCTTAACTTAAACCTTCTTTTCTTTATCACGTTCCTTCTATAACTTAGCCCTTGCCTTCTGCTCGACCTCCAACTATCTTCAAAGCTCAACGTTCTTGTTTGTCACCTTTTGATAGGCTTCCCCTTCCTTTGTTCGATCTTTCTCTAACTCAACTTCCATCTCTATGGCCTATTCCAACAAAAGCTTATACTTATCGAATTTACATATATTTTTAACTCTGCATCTTTATGACAAGCCTTCTCAACTTCAAGGTTTACCTTTAAGCGTTTTACCTTCTTCACCTTGGCGTTGAAGTGTTCAAACAACTTTAGCATCAGGTTGTTTTACTACGAATATAAAAATAGCATCAGTCAAAATACTCACTGTAAGCCCCAAAGTTCAGCCAAGTAACCATAGGATTGAACTTAGAACCCAAGGTTTAGGGCGATCGGTTAAAAGATCCGATCAAACCCAAATTATAAACTACTGAGAGAAATATTAGTAAAAATGACCCCGTAAACGTGAATTTAAGAAAATAAGTAATAAAATAGAAGACTATAAAATTTTCAAATTTTAAGCATAATAATTACTAATTACCGAAAAGGCGAAAAGTGTAATATAATAACTAATAAATTATTAGAGATAAATTATATGTATACTACAAAATTTTAGAATGACCAAAATAATATTTAGGAATGTTCACGTGTACCCTACATGTATTTACGTGTAGATAAAAATACGTGTAATTAGTGAAATAGACCGAAAACTAAGTAAATAATTAAAGAAAAATACAAAATAATTATAGAAAAATCAGAAAAAAATCAGAAGAGGATAACTAAAGCAAGATTAGGTCGTGGCAGGTTCAAATCAGAAAAAGAAAAATTATCCAATAAGAATTGGACAAACAAAAAGCCAAAAATCAAGGAATTGGGGCAAAATCCCATCAAATTAATGTACATTAAATTCTACAATTGTCTATAAATAGGGAAAAAAATTCCAGAAGTCATTTGGCCAGTTTGAAATCTGAGAAAAATCGAAACACTAAAAAAATCGAGAGAAAATCCAAAAAAATAAAAAAAAAAAAAAACTGTGCAGATTAGTAAGGTGAACTAAAACCACCACCCATCACCACCACCACCCTACACTAGAACCACCGCCTGGACCGGCCGATAGCCTTGGACTGGGTTTGGACGGCCAGAAAGCTTCGAACCGGTTAGTCATTTATTCACCTCGATTTTTGTATAATTTTGTAAAATTAGTTATTTTGCCCAGAAAATTATGAAACTTGTTATTCTGAGGTTTTATTGTATGTAGATTTAGGGAAAAATATTGATTTATTTTAATTATGTCTAGAAATATAGGGTCCTTAACAAATTGTTCAAAACCGAGCATGATTAAACCGGAAATTAAATAGGCTTAGGGATGTAGTTTGGGACTCAAAATTTTTCTGTAGGATTCTCATATGATGTAGAACAGTGCTATGAAGCCATTTTTTTTAAATTAATTTTCGAAAATTTTAAGTTAATTTTTAGCCCTAAAATGATGGTAAAATTGGGTAATTTAGGATTAATTAGGTGATTAGGATGTTAATTACTGATTTGGATCTTAATTAGATGTTTAAGGAAGTTAATCTCTACAGTGGAACCCTAATCTTAGCCTTTAGGTACTAAGTATAGTTAATTAAGGAAATTAGGTAAGTAATATAAGAAATTAGTAATATGTGAAATTGTAAATTAATAAATATGGAAAAATTAGAGTTATTTAGATAATATTAGAGTAAAAATCAGAATAATATTAAATCTGAATTAAGATTGAATTTTAGGTAATTATATAAAAAAGTAAGATTTTCTCACATCGGGGATAAATCCGATACCCTAATTAGGACTAGCGTGTACCAAATAGCTTAGAATACTAAATTAAGACCCAATGGGATATTTAAATAGTCAAGCTTAATGTAATTAATTTTACATTAGTATTCGAGCATGTTTAGGATTTAAAAATCGAACTAAAACCTAATTTAGAAATTGATGCGGAAACCGAACCCAAACCTAAACCCAAACCTAGAATAATTATAAAAGACTTAAGACCTAGATAATTAGGTATATTAAACCCTAAACAACACATAACAATAAGCGTTATAGGATAAAACAAACTTATAATAGTTATATGAAAAGCTAAAACCACGTTTGTGTTACAGGGATGAACGGCGATGGCCTGAGCAAATCGGACCTCGAGTGAGTGAGCGAGGAGTCGAGGTAAGTTGGGATTAATACGATGCTGTATTTTGGAGGCTTAAGATTATGCTTAGTTGTGCTTGTTAGATAGTTGAATGTATGCATGTGCTTGATTATGGGTGATACTATGATTCTATTTGTTGCTATAACATGTATTATATGATTTGTATGAAATGATTGATCACCCTAAACTGGACTTAATTAAATATCCGACCAGTAATCATAATCGGACATGCATGGCAACCCGTTAGGGGAACTTAGGACTCTCCGGCCAAATACCGACCCCTTCGGAAGGGATAGCGCAGGATTGCAAAATGGTCCCTTCTTCATCCTCAGTCGAACTAAGTGATAGGAGAGGAGGTCGCGGTGAGGGTGAAGGCAGTGGTTCGAAGGTAGTTGCAAGAGGAGCAAGGTCTCCATTACACAAGCCTGGGTTTAGTCGTGAGCTGTTGCATTAACGGCAACTCCTCAACCCGGATTAGAGCGGGCGCAATTTCTCTAATCTCACGACGGGCCGGACAACGTCGTGCGATGGCATTTGCTTGCACATGCATTGCACCTAATAAGTGATTGAAAACCTTGTTGTGTATATGGTATAGTTTTAAGTCCTCCGTCCTAACTTACTGAGCTATGGTTGCTCACATCCCTATAGACATCGTGCAGGTGCTGGCTAAGAAGCGGCAACAACTGCTATGAAGCTAGCAACTGCTGGATCCTGGGGAGTGAAGAATAAACACATATTTTAAGGTTTAAGTTTTTATTTTAGAATTACTTTTCATTTTGAATAATGTAACAACTAGGAAATATATTACAGAGAAATATTGTAAACCTTAATTACAATAGCTGAATTATAGTATATATATATTTCCTCACTATCTTAAATTAATGATTTATTTAAATTACAAATTGTTTACTTCAAAGCGGGTTAGTCGTTGACGCCATGTGTAGATCAGGTCTAAGATAGCGGTTGTAAGGCCAACTTCTATCTTAGGATGGTTTACACAGCAGGGGCTGTTACGACTCTGCCGCTTCGGGGCGTGACACTCACGGTAACAAGATTACACTTGACAAACTTCAAAAGCATAACACTCACTTGACAACTTAAGGTACACGAATGTTTCACCAGGTCCAACTTATCAAGGAAACTCTCAAAATTCTTCTCTACAGTAGTTTAATATATTAGAGTATAGGAACCTAACATGGCTTGGTAATTGAGGCCCATGTAAGAGAGAGTCACTTCCTTCATACAGACATTCCACATTGGCCATAATGGCTTACCCCTTTCCCTCTGCATAACCATTTCACTATCTTTAGTAAGGGGTTATCATTAGCAGTATACACTACCTACAACTTCTGTAAACACATCCCTAACCAAAAACACTACTCCAACTCGTCTTGAAGGGCATTACCTACCTGATCAGCTGCTTTATATGGGTGCACCTTTGAGAAGTCACAAACTCTCATCTTGTTGACCTCCCTCGTTGATTTAGAGGTTTCTAAGAGGATGAAGAACTCATCCTGGGCCTTCTTACATGGCTCCTTCCTCACCTCAAGCTCCATAACTACCTTATGTTTTAAGTCAACATGGCTTTCACCAATAGCAAGCAAGGCAACATCAGGAGTAAGAGGAGCAGTAAAAAAGGAAGGAGGAGCAGTAGAGGAAGAAGTCTCTTGAACTCCCCTTAGCTTAGTAGGCGATGCCACAATGCTAGTCTCCAATGGTGCAAACGAGGTTAACTCTATTGCCATTAGCTCAGTCACAGATGTAGTCAAGAAGGTAGTATCCATAACTATTAGCTACCCCTAACTAATCCCAGCAAAAGACTTCTTGTTGATAGTCCGGACCTTCTCTAACGCCTCTTGACATTGGGGCTTCATCCTAGCCTCTCTCTTCTTAAGGAAGTTACTCCCATCAGTCCGAGAAAGTCTCTCACCTATAACAAAGCAAACATACATTAGCAAATGACAAACAACGTAAAAAACTCAAAAACTACATCGTATCTAGCATGGGCAGGATGGAATCCTTATTCCTTAGCAACAACAAATGGAGAGCGATTTCCAACAAACCCACACCGGCATAATGGAAAAGTCAAATACATTGAGTCTTGAGCCCATACCTTCTGGCCACTTTTTCATCATGGCCTCCTTCATACCTAATAATAGCTTGGAGATCAGCTAAGAAAAGTACTTCTCTACTGTTTCCTTCGAATTGATTATCTCTCCATTCCTCAAGGCCATGAAGGTGTTGATCTCCATCATGGCCTTAGTGCCATTCACACCAGACTTCTTAATAGCATCGATACAAATTAGTAGAGTCCAACGAATCTGGAAGTCGGCCTCCTCAAATAGCTCTACAACTATGAATTTGTTCTTCTAAAACTTGACGGAAGAATCTAAACCATAAAACAACTTCTCTTTTAGGCAGTTCTGCAGATATACCCACCCGTTGCTGCACTTCCATAAATAGAAGTACCTAAATGGCTATAGGGTCACTCGAACTATCAAGTACTCACACAAGGCTTAGAATGACCTTAATATTGTCCATCCATTAAGAGGGATCTGAGCAAGATAGACCCAATAGTAATTAAAGAGCTCCTTCTCAAACTCAATGAAAGGAAGGTACATCTTAAACTCAAAACACTTCTTGTAAATGGTGAAGTGCCTCCTAGAGAGGAGAGTAACCCTCTTGTTTATAGTAGGCACCCAAAGAGCTACTCTAATTAAACTTCCCATAAACTAATTTTTTAAATAATAGTTTACATTGAATGGCTTACATTACTAACATGCTTGTTCAACCTTACACCAATCTCTAGATCCTCAAATAAATTAATAGTTGTTCCTTCATTTACCCTATCAGAGGGATAAACATCACGAGGGATAGCATTAATAAGCACCACACTATTGATCTCCATTTCCACATCCCTCATAACCTTGTCCTTCGCCTACGACAACACTGAAGATGACTCTCCTACCATCATCAAAGGAGGACTAGGTTCCTTGCCTACTCCCAAATCGAAGATGTAAGATCCCAATCGATCGAACCTAAGTAGCTAGAGTTACCAAATTGTGACATGGTTACATCAATAAAAGTAATTGAAGAAAGCAAGAGAAAAGAGAAGAAGAGCAAAACAATTCACAAGAATCAAGAGTAAGAAATGCGTAAAATGTGAAAATGGCCAACCCTAAGGGTATTTATAGCCTCACATTGATGTGAACTAGAGTTAAGGATTGATAAGATCAATCGTGAGGATAAGTTCAAGCTTGTAGAAAGCTTAATGAAAGTGATGGGAGTCACGCGAAAATAGTAAAAGCTTAATCAAGCAAACCTACAAGTAGCTCCAAGAATATGACGCACCAAGGTACTTTTGAGAACTGACAACACAACTCGATATAACATACGAGATGGTCCGATGAGGTTACTTGCTACCTAATCTTACTAAAGGATTAGGATAAGAATGAAATAAGTAAACAAGCTAACAAGAGCAATGTTTATAAAGAGTATATTCAATATTCTGATGCAAGGTAATTGTGACTACATGTATAGTAGGTATTTATACTAAAAAAACTAAGGCAACCTGCCTAAAATGGAAAAGAATAAAAAGGATAGTATCTAAAAAAAGTAATGTACAAGGAATAATAAGGGTATAATTGAAAGTATAACAAAAATAAGTATCTTGTACAGAGGATTTTATCACATAGTTACTCAGATAAGTAGCTCCTTACGAATGGATGGCTTTCTAGTAGAAAAGACAATTCTGTGCAATCAGTCTGATATTTGCCAAGCCGAAGAGCCGAGCATAGGTAGTAGGTTAGTTGTACCAAGCCGATCAATTAATTCTTCTAAGGTAAATTCGCCTTAGATGTATTTAGTATGGCCCAGATTTAGGTCTACTAAGTTAATGGTCGGATGAGTTGAATTGATGCTCGAGTGTAGTTCAGGTCAATAACTGGAAACGAATGATGAGTACGAGAGGTGTCGAGCTTGATTTTCAGTTTTCTTTTTAAAATTAATTTCTCATTTCTGATTGATACTAAACTCTAACCCGTTTAATATTAATCCTCAACTAAAGAAATTGAGTAATTTCGGTTTTTTATTAAAAATAATTTTTGGAGTCGCCACTCGACCGAAGTCGAGAAAAAAAAAGAAACCATAACCAATTGGGTGGATTGATTACGATTTAGCTACCGGTCTTCAATTTCAATTTAATACAAAACAGAGAAATCCGAATCCGGGGGCTAACCTATTAAACCCTAACGGGTACCACTATCTATTTACCGAAATTATGATTATTCTTCTAATTATAATATTTAAAATAAATAAATAAATAAAAGAAAAAGAAAAAAGAATCTAAGTTTCTACATATTTTATCGTTGCCCCGAAGGTGCCTACGTACCTGCTAACCGGGATTAGACGATTGTAGTTATTTAAAAAAAAAATCTTTAATGTGTTGATTTATTTTAATTTTAAAAACTGCTCGAGTTTACGTTTTTAATTTATTTAGTTTATTTAAAAAAATCTAAAGGGGTTCTAACTCTTGAATGTTATTGTTTTATAAAAAAAATGCTCTAACAATCCTATTTTTTAAAGAAAAAAAAAAGGTATTTTATTAATTTTATTAAAAAAAACAACTTTCTATGTGACAAATCCTTAAATAAAGCCAAATCTAAAAAATAAATGCCCAATCATAATAATCCGTAAACTAATATACACATCTATCTACCTAAATAAAATAATTCCATATAATACACTTAATATACTAATACTGAAACTCCTAAACTAACATATACATATGTCATGTATTATGTTAACTAGTAAATAATAATATACATAATAAAAATTAATCTTAACAATCCCTTATCTAATATGTATATGTCTTTATATCTATATTACTACATATTAAATAAACTTTCACTTAAATCCATGTTAAATCTAATGCTGAAGAACTATCATATAATAACTATACAAAATTACTTAAGACTGTAATAGAATATAACAATATAATATCATATAATAAATAGGAAATTTAAAGGAACAAACAAACACAGACGAAACCTAATTCAACTTACCCTTATGTGGATTCGATTGTGCTGAATTCGTCGCCTAGGTTGTGTTGTTTGCTTGCGGACTGTATATGGGTGGAGAGTGGCTGTTCATGCAGTATGGGTCGTGGTGGAAACGAAGTTTGGGTTTTCTGTAATGGGTCTGTGAAGGAGAGTGAGCTACTGTGGAGATTGATGACAGTCGTCGATGGAGTGTCTCACAATTGCTATTGCTATACGAAGTGGAATCCGTAACTACTTGCATTGGATGTGTTGTGTGCGGTTGCGTTGTCGCAACTAGATGAGAGAGGACTAGGACTGATATTGGCTTACTGCTAGGCGTTGGTGTTGTTGTGAGGATGGTGGAGCTGTGATGGAGTGTTGGAGATTATTCAGCTACTCACGACGTCGGGTTAGGATGCTTTAGCACAATGCTGATCAATAGAGGAGCGGGTTTGGGACGTGTGGGCTGATTGTCTATGTGATGGCGTGACGTTGGTGCTTGTGCAGATCGTAAGAAGTGCAATGGCGTTGTGGGCAGTGCTCAATCAGTGACAGTGTTGTGTATTCAACAAGGGAGCGAGCAGTGGTGTGAGTCAGTAGTAAGATTTTCGTGAGGAGGACAATGGCTGCTGCATATGTAAAGGGGACAATGAAGTGTGCTATTTGGGGTTCTTTGGTCCGATGTGCTGCTTTGGACGTGTATGGGCAACGTATGTTTAGCGATTAGGCTGCGTGTTTAGATATT
The DNA here is from genome assembly GCA_024138015.1 of Lumnitzera littorea. Taxonomy (NCBI): domain Eukaryota; kingdom Viridiplantae; phylum Streptophyta; class Magnoliopsida; order Myrtales; family Combretaceae; genus Lumnitzera; species Lumnitzera littorea. The sequence continues at coordinate 29,748,049 of JAMXBB010000009.1, read as the reverse complement.
AGGCTCATGTTTTTTTTTTCTGTTGTCGTTTTTTTGACTGCATGTGTATGTTTATAGAGTCTAAACCATATCATATCTTATCATATCTAATTATATCTTATTTAGTAATTAAACTAGATTCAAATGAATTCAAATCCGATTTAACTAAATTCATATGATTTAATTAGATATGACCCATTTTCATCTCGCTTCTGCAGAAATAGAAAAATAAAGACATAGGTGTCTGCTGAGACTCGAACCCAAGACCTCAAATTAAATTCAACCCAAATACTTCGATACTTATCCGTTAGGCCATTGACTTGCGCCTTGACATTCAGTATAATTAAACTATACTTAAACTATCTGATTCCTTAAAATAAAATTTTTTAATTAAATTATAACTAAAACTATTTGTTCTTAATATGAGTTACTTCCTAAAAATTTTAAAAAAGTCTTTTTTAAATTTTCTTTTCTTATTTTTTTGGTATTTTCATTATTTGTTAATTTTTTTGTTATTTTTATCTTTAATTAATTAATTTTTTAAATTTTTATTTTTATTTTTTGAATTAGGACCCTTTTTTGTAAAAATAAAATATTAAGATTATAGAAGGGCAAAAATTAGGTGTTTACAAAAGGGTTCGACTTGGCTAAGGCATCAGGTTGGCAGATTGCAATAACTTGAACTCCTCAATGGTAAGTCATAAATAGGGATTCAAACATGTCGAGCCGAGCTTTTAAAGGTTCAAGCTTAACTAGTTTAAAAATTATCGAGTTTGAGCTCAAGATGAACTTTTTTATCGAACATGAAATTGAGGCTCATACTTGACTCATTTAGGAAAATGAGCTTTATCTTGAACTCAAGCTCAGCTCATTTACTAATCAAGCTTAAGCCAAGCTAAGCTTAAAGTGAGCTGATCTCGAACCTATTAACGAGCTTAAGTATACAAAATTATGAAATATATAAATAAATAGTTAATAGATAATGAATCAGGATTATATTATATATTATCATATAATATATGATATAGATATTAACCTTTAAATTTTAATAATATATAATACTTATAATATATATAAATTTCATAAACCTACTCAAGAGTCTAAATAAACCGATTCACGAGTCTAAACTAGAGTACGAGCTCAGCTCGTTTAGATAAATAAGCTTCATCTTGAGCTTAAACGAGCCGAGCTTAAATGAGTCGAGCTTTAATAGATCAGCTCGCAAGTAGATCAACTCATTTGCAGCCCTAATCGCAAGAAAAGAATTAGCTTAGCCATACTTTTCAACCCTCAGGCTCAAGTTCGAGTCATAGGTCCAGTGGTTTAATTCTTATCACACACATTGGAAAAACCTCGACAATTATCGAGATCTAAAGCAGTATAATTACTTTAGGCCCTTAAGATCTTTCCATGTAGCTCCAATTTAAATTGAATGGTTGTAATCTGTGCAACAAAACAGCTTTAATTGCACGTGCAACTACACAAACAAGACAGCTGTCAAGTTGCATTTATGATACTTCAAGAAAACACACTAAATTTAGATTTCGAAAGGTATGGCTTCCTTGATAAGCTTCACCATTGATTCTTTATCTCCTCAACTTGCCATGACATCTTACCCACTAAATAACTCATATGAGCCTTGTCAAGCCCGGATTTTCTCTGGGTTTTTGTAAATTAGTCTTCTTTAAACAGATCAATATTAAACCATATTTATTTAATACTGACTCTTGAATAGGGTTTAAAGAAAATTAGTTCCTTTATATTTTGAAATGTTTTGGAGTCACCACCTTACCAGAGTCAAGAAAAAGAGTTAAATTATAACCAATTTAATTATAATTTAAGCTACCGATCTCTCGATAAAACCAAATTTTAAAATGGTTTTAAAACTAGAGATTTGGATATGAAGGCTATCTTATTATACCCTAAACGGTACTACTTTTTTAACTTTCCGAATTCGATTTTGCTTTTTAAATACCCTTCCATTATTGTAAATTATGCCTATTTATAAAAAATAAGAATTAGAAGAATTATCTACTAAAGAGAGAAAATAAATTTTTTTCATATTTTACGTTACCCCATATATGCAAGTGCCTACGTGCCTACTATTCAAAATCAGACTTTCGTAGTTCGTTTCGAAAAATTTAAGTGGGTTGATTTATTTTGACTTTTGAAAATGGTCGACTCTAAGTTCTTTAGCCATTTAATTTTATTTAATAAAAAACACCTAAGAAGAAAGAGTCCTAATTTGTTCTTATTTTTAGGAAAATTCTTAAATATGCTATTTTTTTTAAAAAAAAGGTCTATTTATTTTTATTTATTTGGAAAAAAATTTTAAGTGATAAAACATTTTACAAATTTTTCATGAAATACACAATTACCATGACTAACATATCTAAATATAGAAAAGATATTTAAACTATGGAAAAGAAGCTTGAATCATAAAAAAGAAGTTTGAATCATAATAAAGATGTTTTAATCATAAAAAACATGCCTATAAGAAAATGGTGCGTTTATTTTGGAAAGTTAACTTTTAAAAAGTTTTAAAAAAGCCTAACTTTAAAAAATTTCGTTTTATTTTTTTTTTTATTGAAAAATGCTTCTCTAAGTAATAAAATGGTTTTTATATATGTTTTTCGTTTTATTGTCTTTTATATATGTTTATTATTATTTTTTTTTTCATTTCTTTACTTAAGTATCAAAATAAATAAATAAAACTTCTTCCACTTTCTTTTTCTTTTTTTCATTTTTTCTTTCTCTTTCTTCTTTTTTTCTTTTTTTTTTTCATTTCTTCTTTTTCTTTTTCTATTTTTTTATTTTTATTTATATATATATATATATATTTTTTTACATTTACTAATTGTTTCAAGAAGAAAAATAAAACAGCAAAATAAAATAATATACAAAACAAAACAAAAAAAAAAAAAAGAAAAAGAAAACCGAAACCCAAAATAGGAGACAAGGCTAGGCCAAATCAGGGGAGCGCGGGTCAATAGCCATGGATCGGGTCGGATGGATCGCGGGTCATATCTACGGGTTCGGTTCACGGGTCGGAATTACACTTTGGTTAAAGAAGAACCATAGCAGAATCTTTCGGGACTTCCCTCGAGCTTCTCCGATAACTAAATCTAACGGAAAAAGTCATTTTCATTGGAGAAAAATTGAATGGTGTTGGTGTTTTCATCTTTGGTGGTGGTTTGATGGGTTGTTAGTTGGTGGCCGCCGAAGTTTTTTCGGGTTTGGTTGGCTGCGATCCTAGAGGTCACGGCGGTGAATGGGGTTGGCGTCTATGTGTTGGTTTCGAGCCTAGGATACTAATAGCAACAATGGTTCAGCTTGAAACTCATTGTGGAAGCTGCAATCTTAGAGAGAGAGAGAGAGAGGTCGTGGCAGGAGATACTTGTACATATGCTCAAGATCGATTGGAAAATAATTAATTCAGTCAAAATTGCAGCTGCGTATAAGAGGTATGTTCACAAAGTATTGACCAAGAAATTTTGAGTTTTTAGTTTAAATTCGATTTTAATCCTCTTTTTACTGTTGAATTGAGCAGTTAATAAATCAAACAATATCTACTCCTTGACCTTTATTGATTCTCGCATTGATGAAAAATGGTCAAATTACCATTTAAACAGGTAAAAAAAAATTGCAAGGGTCACGGCTATTTTTTATTCTGCAATTTGATGGTCCAAGAAGAAGAATATGGCACAGACTTCATGTGCAATGCACGTGTGACGTGCCTATGGCGCACGTGCTGTCTAAGCGTTGGAGGGTAAAAAAGAAAATCAAGCGCTGATTGCGTCTGGGTAGGACTGAACTAATGACCCTACACCATGCCTGACCATATCTCCTGCCAGCTCATCTGGCTGTTTCCTCGGTACATGCAATTAATTTTATTTAACATTTAAACTGAATTGGATCGGCCTTAAATAAAACAGGGTCGATTCAGGCCAAAGATAGACCAGTTCTTCAAATAAAGCAAAACCTTCCTCGAGTAATTCAAGTACCTATGAGTTGAAAAAAAAAAATAAATAAATAATAACTCTCAATTTAACAAATTTACGAGTTCCAATTATTTTGTCGTTTGGTTAACTTAAAAATCATTTTTCCTCATAAAACAATCAATTTAAATTCACTTATGGTACCATTTGAAACCTTAATTAACTTAAATTAGCCTTATTTTTACAAGAAAAATAATTGATCTTAATCATGGTCTGAATATTAAATTTTATAGAAAAAACTTAGTATTCTCAAAAGAAATGCTTGAAACTGCTAAATTGCACATATATACTTAGACTTTGATCAACTCTAAAAATGAAAAGACCTTCGCCAAGTGATTCAAAGATCCTAAAACTAACCCTAAACTGTTAATTATTTTTTCTTTTAATTTTCTACTTTTTATATTGTTGCATTTTTATTTTTTATATATTTTTAATTTTTTTGTGCTTTTTTATTTCTAAATTAAGACCATTTACCCTATCCTAAAAATTCTAAAAAAAAAATACAAAAAGGTAAAAATAGAGTGTCTACGAGCTTGCTTACCCAACTTAAGAAACTCGAGATTGCTCAGCCCTAAGGACATGACCTTGGCCAAAGCAGAAGCAGGTATACAGCATCAATAGCAAATAGCTCCACAACTCAACACTTCAATATGCTCAACAAGTTTGAAACCTTGCCCCCATACAGTACCAATAGCAAATAGCTCCACAGCTCAACACTTCAATGTGCTCAAAGAGTTTGAAACGTTGCCCCTACCTATTTAGTTTAGCATGCAACCTTACTCCATAAGCACTTCGAAAAAGGTAAAATGTATGCAACTCAATTGACCCAAGCAACCAGTACAGCACAAACTTCAAGCCAAACGTGGCGACCTTCTCACTAACAAACATTAGGTAGTTTCTTGACCAATTAGTCCAACCAATATGATAGATATCTAAAACCACTTTTCCTATAGGGTTTGCATACTCAGCGGTGTACTTAAGGAACCCATTTAGCTACTTACTCTCCTTGCTACCTCAATGGCAATGGGACTCCTGAGTAGGGTGTTATGGTTGGCAACTGTTGATATGGGATCTTGAACATGGGTTCCTTAGTCATATGCCAACTTGTTTAAGTCTTAGCTCAACCTGATTAAGCCTAAGGCCGATGTGATCACTAGTTCCAAACCTAATCTGCTTAGTAATCGACCTGCCTAAAGAATCTCCAAATGAGGATCTAATGCACACCCTACCCCCAACCTAGCACCAAGATGGTCACAATGATCATAGGATAAGCAGATAACGTTTCAAGACCTAGTTAACAACCATGTCCTTATAATTTTAGAATACGTCAACTTTCACAACCCCACTACATAGATCTTGTGAACATACTAACATGTTGAACATGCTCGAAAATTTACGGTGACCCTCTTCTATAAATAGCCTTAGGCTCTAATGATAAACTACTTTGACTTCTTTGCATACTAAACCTTCTTTATGTTCTCTGAGTTTACTTACTTACTCTCCTATGATCAAATACTAACTTAAGTATCGAAGTAACCATGTTGGACAGTACCTCAAAGTCTCTCATCATGTTCTCTTTTGCAAGTCCACTACACACATGTACAAAGCCTAATCACCTTATATCCTGCTAATAGAATACTACTAACGATAGATCCCATAAAAGGTAATGACATCAAATGGTTCGTTCTTTTCACATTAAAAAAATGAACTTGCAATCTTATTGTTTTCTTAGTTCATTTGGTAGGAAGTAAAATAATTGGTTATCATCTTAAGCACATTTACAAGAAAAAAAATAGTCATTCCAAAACATGTTTCCACTATATTTTTTTCTTATAACTTAAGGAACTGTTTCTTTCAAACTATATGTCATTTATCAATTTTAAACTTCATATGCAAAATTGCAAAAATACACCATGTTTAAGTAATAATTTTGACATTATCTCTTTTTTATGTAATAATGCAAGTATGTTTACAAGGACTATGTTTATCGATGTTTTAAGGACACACATTTAGAACCTTATAATTTAAATACTCCATACCTTTTTCTGCACTATTAATGAATATAAAAATCATGAGTGAGTTTCAAATCTTATTAGACCACAAAACTCTTAGACTTTGTATAGCTAGATAAGTTGCACGATACATAAAATATCCTAATAAAAAGTAAGCATAAAGGCAAATAAGTAATTCCAACCCTCCTTTCATTCTATTAAATAAAATGTTAATACTCTCTTTTCCTCTTCATAAGCCAAAAATAAAAAATAACAAAAAAAAAAAGAACTCTTAGCCTCTTTACACTATCTCTCTTCCCCTCCCCACCTTACAAAACCTTAGCTTCTCTTTATATGCGTGGTTCTCTTTTTCCATCGAAGGTAGTGAACGTACAAATCATCATCTAATGTAACCTTAGATGGTCACCTTTTCCAATTTCTCAAATTTCATTTATTCTTGAGTTTGAAATTTCACTTTTTTTTCTTATCTTTAAGTTTATAATAACCCTACCCACTTATACAAGCTACCAGTCCAAAAATTAAGGAAAATATGTTTTCCTTTGAAAAACTGTTTTAAAAATATTTTTAGAGTCATTTTTTATAAAAGTTAGAAAAATGAAAGGTTAAAATCAAATGGAGAAACCAATTTTAAAGCAGCACACCGGTTTTCTTGAAATACATAAAGTCAAGTTTCATGACATAATGTTTTAGGCCATTACAATTACTAAATAGTACTTTTCTAAGTAAGGGTTTAATTTTCTTAAATTTGACTAATAGAATAATTGTGTGCAATAAAAAAAAGTTACATAATTCTAAAAGAAAATTTTTCTTATTATTTTTTGAATTTATTTTTTAATTTTTTATTCCTAAGAGAAATAACCTTTTTAAATTTTTAAGAAAAAGAAAATAAATCTTTTATCAAAAGAATTTTTATTTTTTATTTTTTATTTTCTAGGGAAAAACTTTTAATTTTCAATGTTGCCCCGAAAATGCCTAAAAATCCATTATTTGGTATCAAACCAACATAGTTTTTCTTAATATTTTAAAAGTTCCTTAAGTTCAAGTTTTTATCTTTTTTTTTTTTCTAAACCTTTCTTGAAAAATAAAGAATCTTATTGTTATTTTTAAATTTATTTCTTTTCAGGAAAAGTACAAAATTTAGTCCTTAATGTTTGTTTTCTTTTCTATTTCAATCTTAAACCTTTATTTTTTGCATTAAAGTTCTCAATGTTTGTAAATAAAGAAATGATCAAGTAGTATCCCTATAATTTTGATCTAAGGATTAATACCCCTCCTCCCCCCAACCAAAAAAAAAAAAAAAAACTACCTCTTGATTAGATGAGAATAATTATTGTTGATCAATAAGAAGAATATATGACTTGAGCAAGATTTGATAGGTAATAACTATCAAATTGGTAGGTCATTTTCCTTATTTGAGAATCTCTTCCCTTATTCCACTTTGTTCCGAAGAGTAATTATAATCAATTTAGTTATTTTTTTCATGTTTCTAACTATATTTAATTTTGTTCTATTTTGTATTAGCGTTGTTATCAATTCTAATCGACAAAGTATATTGTATCGATTCTTTTATAATTTGCCTGGTTAAAATATTCAACAGAGAAGAACAAAGGCCTTGATTTTCATAGTTTGTATCCTTAACTTACTTTTTAATATACTTATTGGAAGAAAATAAGTTTTTTCTTCCTTAGAATGAAATCGAATAGGATGTAAAGAAACCATGTCTTCATCCATAAGGTTCTAAGTACCCGATTATCCTTTTGTTAACGACATCAATTTTTTCTTTAAAGAATAACGTTTGGCACAATTCCCTTGGTAATGTAATTATATAAAATAAATAATATAATAAAATTATAAAATTAAATTATAAAATCCTACAAAGTTAATAAAAGAAAATAGTGGTTAGGTTAAAGGCTTAAAAATAATTAACCTTTTAAGTCAAGGATAGTTTTGGAAAAGAGAAAACGACACAAAACACTATCTATAAATAACCTTTTAAGACCTAATAGTCATTCTATTTTTCCCCTTCACAGTATTAGAACCTTCCATAGTAGAACAATAACATCACATAAGAATAACGTGTCTAGAAAGGTAAGGTGCAATTTCTCTACAACAAATTATATAGGAATTAGAATTAATTTAAAGACTTGTTTTCTTAAGATTTTTAAGAGTTATGGTGTACATTATATTGGTGTTAAATATAGGCTCTAACTAAGATCTTAATCAAGGTACATTTAATACTTATTGTTTTTTATGTTTAATTCATAGTTTTGTCATATAAGGAAAACACACCTAAGCATTTTCAATTGTTAAAGGTTAATTGAATCAAAAGGGAGTGGATTTTGGATTTTGCATTGCATTAGAGTTATTTTTGCAAAGATCTTGTGCAGTTTTGTTTAGAAAGAGAAGGGAAGGGAAAGATCATGGAATAACATGAGCATACTAAGAGGAAGCATAAGCATACTAGGTCAAAGCATAGTTGTGCTTAAGGACAAACATGTCGTCTTGAGTGAAATGCATTAGCACGGGTTAAGCACGGTCATACCAAGGTATAAGCATGTCCTACCAAAAGATTAAGCAAAGCATGCCATTCTATGTGATGAGCATGCTTTTTTCCTTTTCATTTGTTTTGTTATATGTTATTTTCCTTTTTGTTTTCTTAACTTATTTGATTATTAAGTTATAATTCTAAACATTTTAGGTATAATAAAAACCATAGTTGAAGACTTTCAACTTAAATATTTATCGAGACAAATAAGACTAAAGTTCAAGTATAGAGATATACTTTTAGAATTCAAAAGTTGGTTGTTAAAGGAACTTTGCTTATGTTATAATTCAAGAATGTACACCGAATTTGATTATGGTTAAGAAGCACCCGAATTTGCTACACCAAGTATGTGATAAATGTTTGTCGAATGTACTTGTTAGATTAGAGGCTAAAAATAGACTAATTTGATATTTGACTTTAAAAACTTGACTAATGATTGTGCATGACTTGTGCTAGGTTCCAGAGGTGCCAAATCCCTAAGAGGCACTCGATAATCCTATGTGGCATTAAAGTTGCACTTGAAAATTATCCCCAATAGATTTAAGAGTATTGAAGATGGAGATGTCAGTTCCCAATACTATTTAGATGGGGCCCAATGGCAATTCCTAATTTAGGAATTTTGAGGTCGATGGTGACAATTGTCGGATGTATTTTATATTATATGTATATACATACTCCCGTACCATGTGAGTGATATGATGGGTACTTCTATATTGGTTGACAAAGTATATTAAATACTAAATAAATTAGTTGTGTATTATACTTATTACATTAAATGTGTGTGTGTGTTCGTTTTCATGTTTGAGATATGTACATATGCTTGGTATTATATGCAAGACATTAGCTCGTAATAATGATGATCAATAAAATAAATACAGAGATATTTTTGGCGACTTGTTAGATGATATTATTTCTAGTTTGCAAGAGTAGACTCTAGATATTTAGTAACGTTGCAAGTCATTCCATTGTCAATAATTATGATTATTTGGTTATTTTAATGTTATTGGCCGTTAATGCATAAAAAATTTAAAGATTTAGAATGGTAAATAGAGCTTTAAAGTGTCATTAGATATTAAAGATACGTAGCAATTATACCACTTAGATTCTGTGTTGTTACCTAAGTAAACTTAATAAAAAATTCTAGAAAAAAAAAGTTAAAGAAAAGTAAAATATAAAAAATTCAATAAAAGAGAGAGAGGAATACAACCATTCATAACCTTAAGATAGCCAAAACAACCATATTTTGGTGGTGACATGTGACCTACTGGTATGTGTAGGTGGCTATCACCACCCTAAAGGGATTGTATAATCCATCTTAGGGGTTGGGCACCATCCATAGTTACTAATTTGAAAAAGAAAAAGGAATGAAACCTAATTAGGTTTTAACAAAGTGTCTAATTATGTTTTACTTGTATTTCTTCTTCTTTTTTTTTTCCTTTTATTTGTAGCTATGGATAGTTGTCCACTCACTGAGGGGTGATATAAATTTCTTCAGGGCGGTGGCTGCAATCGATAGTCACTAATAGGTTAAATAACCAATTTTTTTTTAAAGTGAATTACAATTCACTGATAAGAATATTTATTCTAGCAATTCCTTAATTGAAATATATCTTTTTTTATTTTCTAGATATTTTTACATTTTGTTATCTTTTATTTTTTGTTACTTTATTTATTTCTTAATATTTTATTTTATTTTAAAAAACAGACGGATTATTTAAGTTGGTACCACGCATCATTCTCTAACAGAAAAAACTAACGGAGTCAGAAAAGGAATCGTTTCCAAATGCTCAAGACCAAAACGGGAAAAAGAATAACGTTGAGGAAATCAGTGAAATGTTCGACTAATTTATATTTTTTAGTTTTTCCTTTTGTTTTAAATAAAACCACTCACGGGCAATGATTGATTTTTTTATAAAATATAAGACCGGATCTCAAAGCCTAAACCAACCAGACCAAGAAATAAATGAATGTAAACAAGAAGCCCACCGCCCCAATTACTATGAATCCCTAGCTCGCCCCTGAGACACCTAATTCCGCTACCGAACCTTAACTCTGTACATGCTCTTGAGGTTTTAGCTCGCCTATGTTTGCTATTTATCCTTCACCGGCGTTGGACATCCATGGCGGCATCCTTTCGTCTTCAACTTTTCCGCCATCGTTCGTCTCCTCCAATTTCCGCCGCCTCCCGCTATCACCGCCGAAATGGGTACGGCGGGAAAGAATGGCAAGACCAAATAACAGAGGTATCCTTATTATCTTCATTTTCATTCAATTGAAATTTCGTCTCTTCAAAATTAAATTACCTTCTATCTTGCAGTGGTTGGGGAAGTACCTACAGTCAGGGTTTGCAAAGCAAAAGATACAGACTCAGAAGGTTTTATGACAGGGTTAGATCAGAAAACCCTAGAAAGGGAGCTTCAAATTGCTATCGACGAAGAGAACTATGTGAAAGCAGCGAAAATTCGAGATAACCTTCGAAGTCTCCAAGAAGACAGCAAAGCTTTAGTATTAGCAGCAAATGATAAGTTCTACGAATCGTTTAGGAATGGAGATATAGCTGCAATGCAAACATTATGGTCGAAAGGAGAGAATGTTTGTTGTGTGCATCCGGGCAATCTGGGCATATCAGGACATGAATCGGTTGTTGATAGCTGGAATCATGTTTGGGCAAATTATGAATTTCCCTTAGAAATTGAGTTGAGAGAAGTAAAGGTTCATGTTAGAGGGGACGTTGGGTATGTTACTTGTGTTGAGTTGGTTAAAACTAAAGGGAGCAATTGGGGAGGACAGTTTGTAACTAATGTGTTTGAGAAAATTGGGGATCAATGGTTTATTTGTATTCATCATGCCTCACCTTTTGATTTTTGAGTTGTAAATGAAATTCCTTTGCTGCCTGTTTTTTTTTTTCACCCCTCCCTCTCTGGCAATATATCTAAGTTAAGTTGAGATTTAAACCCAACTCGAAAATTTAAAGTTTGTGTTACCATCAATACTTTGTTGATTTTAGAATTTTTGTTGAACTCCTCCAAGTCTATGTAATGGATTTTTTCAGTATGTGAATTCAACTCTCATCTCAAATCCTTGAATTATAATCTTGGACTCAATTTGGAATGGGCTTGATAAGCTCAATCTAATCAAGTCCCATTTTACTTTGGGAAAAATAGTTTTCTACTAGCTAAATTAGTAATCACATCCAAATTTGATTCAAATCCAATGCACTCAAAATTAATTAAGCCTGGAACCTTAATAATTTAAATATATTAAAATTGGACCACGATTTGAGAAGCTATTAAAATAGTTGAAACTTGATTTTGTTTTATTTGTATTATGTTCGATTAAATCTCAATCCATACTCAATATCTATTTCATGCCCAATAAGGTTTTCTTTTGCTTGATCCATACTTTCACCTCACTATAACTATCCTCTTCATCATTGTCACCTTCCTTACTACCATCGCTTATGTCATTACTACTACAACTCTCATCATTGTCATTGTCATTGTCTTTCTTGCCATCATCACTTGCTTGATCATTGTAACTTTTACTATTGGTGTCATATATTTATTCTTTCCTTCCCCTCGAAAAACAACCACAACAATAAAAAAGAAAAAAAAAAGAAAAGAAAAAGAATGTAGCACTCAAATATGGGGAAAAGGAGAAAAAATGTAAAAAAAAAAAAAATTATACAAATGTGGCTCATGAGAAAATATTCTCAGATTTATTATAGTTGAAATCGCTTCTTAAAGAAATATTTCAGTACACCTAGAAAAACAATTTATACAAATGTAAAAACAAAAAAAATTTATACAAATACGGCTCTTGAGAAAATATTCTTAGATTTACTGTTGTTAAAATCACCTCTTCAAGAGGAGATTTCGTTTCATCTATTTAAATTTAGTCCAACCTATATGCAATTTTAGTTGAAAACGTAATTACTTTAAATTTAGTCGAGCCCATACGTACATTTAATTAAAAACGTAATTAACACGCAATGTTCTATAGACAGTTATTTTTTTAATCAATTAATCGAATTCTATCTAGTTATTTATTTATGAGATGTTCGATTTTATCCTTTTTCTACACTACACAGATACGTATTTTGAATCAATATCCAAATATGTTAATAACTTAAAATTATGAAGATATGAAACTGTTGTAAGAAATGTAATTACACTAACAAAACAGCTAAATAGTGCTAAAAAATAAAAAAATAAATTGGAAGTGAAATATTGAAATCTAATGACATTAGCACTATCATCGAACCAGTGGCCAAACATCTTAAGGTTTTACATTATCTTAGGGCTCAATTATCTAGGTTGCATTCAACTAGATGATCTGTCCACCATCGTAACTGCAAGCACCCAAAAATAATGCATACATGGGGACCAAAGAAGAGCGCATCTGCGTGATTCCTTCACCCATGTTGCACTGAGGATCTCTAACTAGGTGCATCACATATATATACTTAACTAACTAACATAAACTTATACAAAAAAATAGCTTAGCTTACAAGCAATGGAGAATAGAAAACTATTCAATTAAACTATATATCATAAAATAGACGAACGTACTCATTTGCCCAAAAATTACCAATAAACAACAATGTATCATCATGCATCAAGTGAGAACACTATTTCTTCAAAAAACATGTACTTAAAATAGATCAAAACGAGTAAAAATGATACAATTTTCTATATTAATATCTAAAGAGAGAAAGTAAATTTAGTGCACCAATTGTCTCCTCGTTTCCAAAAAACTTCTTACAATAAAGACATACACGATGCAACTATTCCAATTTTATGGTTGATTCATCAAAAAACGAACTTAGATGGCGGATTTGGTAAAGAGATTTTGCAGATAACTTAAGAGAGTGAAAATTAGGAATATAAAGGATCGCATGCAAAATGGGAGAGGAGAGGGATGCGGATGATCAAATCTTTGTGAAAATCACCTCTTGAAGAGGCGATTTCATCTTTGCTCGAAATATTTTCCCCTCATTTTTGTAATTTTTGAAATCTCATATAGAATGGGAATATTTTTCTAGATACTGCATTTTTGTAATTTCTTTTTTTTTTTTTTGCTTTTTTTTCCTTTTCCCCTCAAATATGAGTAATTTTTATTATTATTCTAGAAAAAAAAAATTGATATTACCATATCTAATTTTTCTATGCTATTTTCATTAAACCTTTTTTGCTTTAATGATCCATTATTGTAGGGAGAAATTCCCATATAAGTCTAGTTTATAAATACACAATATTAACTTAGAAAGGGAACTATGTTCATATTGTTACAACTATTCATAGTATTTTGCCCATCAATAGATGTTTGACTTTTCACTAGCAATGTTAACCAATCCATCATGTTTGGAAAATTATTAGAGGAAAGAAATGGGTAAGAATGAACATAAATCGAAAAGAAGGAAAGGAAAAAAGAAGATTTTATTATTCTAATATTCTGTTTAAATATATACGAAGCAAACATAAGGAAGCAGAAGAAAAATTTCCCATTTCCATGATTTAGGTTATGTCCTATAAAAGAAATCAAAGGGAAAAACCGTTTGATAGATAATATCATCCTTCTTTTTATTTCATCTTTTTATTTAGTAAACTTAGATGTTAAAAATGTTTTTTAACTATCAAGTCTAAAATTTTGATTTTATTTCCCTTAATCTGATTAGTATTAAATCTTAACCTATTTAATACTAACCCTTAAATAAGAATTAAGTAAAATCTAGTTATTCTGTAAATTTTGAAAATTTAAGAGTCACCACCCAACTATAGTCTAGAAAAATGTTAGGTTAAAATTAGTTGGATTAATTGATTTTAACTTAATCACTAATCAAAGGAAAAAATCATTTTTGAAAAAAAAAATTAAATCTAGAAATATTGGACTTGGGAGCCATCCTATTAAACATTAAATAGGTACCACTTTTAACCTTCAGAATTTAGGTTTATTTTTCAAAATACATTTTTAACTTGAAAGATTAATTCTAAATTTACAAACAAAGAAAATTAATTTTATTTAAAAAAGAGGAGAAAATAATAAATTAAATTTACTTACAAAAGGGAATTAAAAAAAATTTTCCTATATTTTAAGTCGTCCCATAAGTACCTACTATCCTTTAGTAGGGATCAAACTTTCCGTAGTTCAGTTTTTTTATAAAACTTTAGTTTGTTAGTTTGCTTAAATTAAAAATGGTTAATCTTATGTTTTTATTCAATTTTTTTTTTTTTTGTTAAAGAAAATTTCTACAAAGGAAACTAAATTCGGAATAATATTCTTAAAAGAAAGCCTTAAATTTGAAAAGGATTTATTTATATATATATTTTTTATTTTTGAAAATATTTTTCCAAGTGAGGAAAATATTAATATATATTATATAGAGAAAAAAAAAGAGTTTGTAAAATGAAAATTTCCACTTTTTTTGTTTTTTAGAAGAAAAGAGGATGATGAACCATTTTGTTTACCATATATAGCCAAAAATAAAGGAAAAATAATAAAATAAAATAGAAGAAAATACAAAACCAACTTGGTTTAAATCTAAGGCAATTTGGGGGCGAAGCACGGATGCAGAGTGGGCTACAGCTTTGGAGTGAATTTGGGTCAAAATGAAGAAGAAGATACAACAGTTGAATCAACTACCTAAAACAGCTTATGATCAATATTTTAAGCAGGGAATTGCACCATTATGAGGTTCTTATAGTGAAAGTGAGATTGTTGACAAAGCCTTGAAGAATGGTGGTGGTTTTAGTGGTGGTGTACGATGGTCAAAATGGATTAGAGAGAGAAAGTTGACATGGAGTTCAAATGATTACGGATTGAAGTAAGATAGCAATCATTTCCTAAGTTTTTAAGGTTAAGAAACTCGTTGGTGAAGTTATTTTTACAAAAACAAGTGGTTTAGGTAGTATTTTGTACAAGTCGTGTTACGCCCCGAAGTCGTAGAGTCGCAACAGTCTTGTCATGTAAACCAACCTATAACAGGAACTGACTTCACAGTGCTTATCATAGATACAATTTACACATGGCGTCAATGACTCTTCGCTTTGAAGTAAACAGTTCAACTAAGATTTTAACTAAAATTTACAGCAATGATTAAAACCTTAAGTTAATATATACAATTACATTCACATTATTGTAGGATTCCCAAAAGATCCTACATAATACAACAATTAACTAATATATATATCATATATCAGTTCTTTATCCTAAGGATACTAGTAAGACTCTAAATAAGACTTGATCTTTTGCCAATGGATCCTCACTCCCCATAGCTTCAAAAGAAATCTAACCTCTAGGTAATTATATCGCGGCATCACAAATCAAAAGTCAGGACTTGCAAAAGAATTTATACAGGTATGAGCAACTACAACTCATTAAGTTGAATTGGAGACTCATGAATGTATACAAGCACAATCAAGATTATCAAGTAATTATTTTCATGAAATGCAACAAATAAGTGCCATCACACAATGTAATCTGATCCGTTGTGAAATTAGAGTAATTTCACCTATTCTAATCTGGACTAAGGAGTTTCCATGTTATGCAACAGCTCATAACTAAACCCAAGTTTGTATAATGGAGACACTGCTTCTCCTAAGACTATCCTTCGAACCAATGCCCCCATCTTCATTGTGACCTCTTCTCCTGTCACTTAGTTCGACTAAGGATGAGAAAAATACTAATTTGCTATCCAACGCTATCTTTTTTGAAGGTGTCAGAGTTTAGTTGGAGAGTCCTAATGATCCCCTACGAGGTTGCAATGCATGTCTTTTTAGGGTATTTAAATAGATTAAGATTATATTCAGTTTAGGCTGACCAGACAATTCTGTACCACTCTAATAATAACAGTCATCAAACATAACACAGATTTCAGCACGAAATCAAATACGTAAGCATATACATATGACTACTTATAATCACAATTATACAAAAACCTAAGTCTCCGAGTACTTTAAAATAGTACTCTAAAATATAATGAAGCATTAAACCTAACTTACTTGAAATCCTGAGTCGCTCAACTACTTATCGCAGGTTGACTTGTTTCTGTATGTCCTATAATATAAATATGCTCTTTTTAGTACTTATACTTAGATGATACATATTTTAGGTTAGGATTTAACTCGATTCCCCTTACATACTTATCATTTACTAACGATTCATCTTACGTTAGTTTGGGGTTTAGTTTTCAAATTCGATTCCAGTTTAGGTTCTAATCGATTCTAACTACGAGTAATCCTAAAATATGATTCAAACTCTAATATGAAATTAATCACATTAAGCTTGAGTATCCTAATATCATACTAGGTTTTAATTCAATATTCTAACATGTTCGATGCATTCTAATCCTAATTAGTGTACTGAGTTTACTCCCGATGTGAGAAAATTTTACATTTTTGGTATAATTAGCTAAAATTAATTTTTTACTAGATTTAATATTTAATAATATTATTATTATATTATCCAATTTAACCTATTATTTTATATTTATTAAAATTACAATTTCACATATTACTAAATTACTCACATTTACTACGTAATTCCTATATTAATGGCAATTAATACTCTAAATACTAGGATTATGTTTCCACATTAGAGATTAACATCCTTAAACATCTAATTACCTTCTAAATTAGTAATTAATTATTTAATCACTTAATTAAACCAAAATTACATATTTTTCTCATCATTTTAGGGCTAAAAAAATTACTTAAAAATTTCAAAAATTAATTTAATAAAAATGACTTCATAACACTATTCTATATCACTTACGTATTTTACAGAAAAAAATTGAGCTTTCAACTACACTCCTAAGCTTATTTATTTTTAATTTTAAACATGTTAAGTTTTATCTAATTTCTTAAGAACCTTATATTTACAAACATAATTAAACTTAATCATTATTTTTTCCTAAATCTACATACAATAAAATATCATAATAACAACTTTCATAATTTTCTAGGTAGAATTAATAATTTCAATAAATTTTGCAAAATCGATTGAAAAATTAGACTCACCTGACTCTTAGGTTTCCAACCACCAGCGACAGCCTAGGGGTGGTTGGTCAGTTGGTCTAGACGCTGGGTTTGAAGTGGGGTGGTGAAGGTGGTTTGGTCCCAGGTAGTGGTGACTTGTGGATTTGGCCTAAAAATACTAAATGTACAGTTTTGTGAAGATTTTTCCTAAAACCAAATTTCCCTCCAAATTTCAATTCTCTGAATTTTTTTTCAGCTCCCAACTGAGCAAATGAGCTCATAGAATTTTCTTGCTATTTATAGATTTGTAAAGAGATTTTCAAGCATTAATTAGACATGATTTTTTGCTTATCTTCTTTCATTTTTGCCTTTTAAGTGTTTGTTTTTTATTGGACAAAATTTTCTTTCTTCTCCCCTTGCTACCACGACATGATTTGGATGATTCACTATCTTTTTGATTATTTTTCCTTAATTTTTTATAATTTTCTTTCATTATTTATCAAATTTTTAGCTAATTTCGATTAATTTAAGTAATTTTGCGTATTTCTACCTACACATAAATACATGTGGAATACAAGTAAACACTTTTAAATATTATTTAGGTCATTTTATGATTTTTAGTATACATATAATCTATTTCTAGAGATTTATTAATTATCGAAATGCATTTTACGCACTTTCAATAAATAAAAAGTAATATACTTAAAATTTGAAAATTTTATATTCTCTTATTTTATTACTTATTTTCTTAAATTCAAATTTACAAAGTCACTTTTACTAATATTTCTAGTTTTAATTTATAATTTATAATTTAGACTTGATCGGATCATTTAACCGATCGCTCTAAATTTTGTGTACTAAGTTTGATCTTACGGTTACTTGGCTTATATTTAGGGCTTATAGGTCATTAGTAGGTAACGAGTTGAAAGTGGTGGTTTGTAGGTTGTAGGCTGTGATGAGGGAAGCTAAGGGTGGTGTTTGGAAGCTAAGAGTTTGGGTGAGCTTTTGGTAAAGTAGCTACCTTTGAAAGTGAACAAAGACGGAGGATTTCTAGAGAGAGAATGGCGAAATCGCAGGTTGGAAATCCTTAGATAAAGAAAACTCGATTTTGAGATTGCATGGAAGGTTTTGAGTTGTGTTTGATGTTTAAAAGGGTTCCTTATGCCCCTTTTTATAGTTTTCAAGGCTTGTTCCAAGAGGGTAAGCTCTTAACAAATTTGAAGATTGAAGAATTCTAGCTAACTAGGAAAAAAATCTACACTTTCATGTTAATTTGAATTAATTTTTGGCTAATTCTACTTCTTCACTATTTATTCTTGCCTAGAATGCACAAATAAAGCTTTGAACTTAAACAAAATGCTCGAATCAAACAAAATGCTAGAAGAAGTCTAGTCGTGATATTAGTACCGATGCAAAGCATGCCTAACGTACTTTGCGATTTCATCGCGATTTCATTATTAATTTGATGAAATCATAAAGAAAAAAGAGTTAAGAATTGCCGTGAAGTAAGCTGTCCAGTAAGGTATTGGGTGAGAAAATGGGGCAAAGCTAGGGAAAGTGGTGGAAAAGTACGGTGCTAGCCAATCATAAGCTGATACATGGCACTTTGAATTAAAAAATGAAAAGGCATTAAACACCTCATGCATGATTCAAACCTATACCCTCTAGCTTTTGTATGTGCTACATGAAATATAAAAGGAAGTATAATGAGATGGTCTTTTCAATTCATATGAGAGAACCAATTTATAGTCAACTCAAACATGGTTAGAGGTAGTAGGTAAGACCAACCTCATTATTTATAAGATTAATTACTTACTATATGCTTCATCTAGAAACTACAATTAATTAATCATAGACATAAATAAAGATGAAAAAAAAAAAGATAAATACTGAATAATATCTATTAGAAATCCTATACCTCTACCTACCCCCTTCCCCCTACTTTCCTTGAAGTTAAGGAAATGATATCTACTATTCGTAACTTGCAAGTGAGCTCCATGAAGAGGTTCCTTAATAAAAACTTTGTTAGAATATCTACTTCTTGATCTCTCAAGATGATGCATGATGCAATTTTATTCCTCCTTCTCTAATATCATATTTAATAAAATGGCGATCCAATCGCACGTTTCATGCGATTGTATTGCATCAAATTCTTCACAATATTTAGAGTCGATTTACAATTATTGTACACTTGAGTATTTATAACCTTTCTACCCAAGTCATTTAATAATCTTTGAAGCCAAATGACCTCATAGATTCCTTGAGCAATTGTTATATACTTTACTTCTATACTGCTTCTGGCTACTACCTGATACGGATCAATAGATGAATACACATACCCAATATCACGTGTAATCAAGGGATGGGTCCGAACCACGAGATGGCTCGAAAAGTAAATGATAATCGAAGGATGAGGATGGGTTCCCATGCACCGACATTGGATAAGACGCACCAATGTCTCACACGAGCTCATGTCACACTTGATATGATACACAAGTGTGGTTAGAGGTTACTCGCTACTGGTCCACGCTCAAAGGGCTAGATAAGAGTAGCTCGAGAGTAAGCAGTAGAACACTTAGCTCAAGAGAGTATGTCTAAATAATTCAATTGTATATTCTGCCTTGTAGCCATTATAACATAAAGTATTTATGATACCCAATTAGGGTAAATCTTAGGTTACAGTAAATTATAGAAAGGGATTCGTATTCAATAAGGGAAAAGGAGAATAATTTACAGGGATATCATTGTAATCGTGTAAAAGGAATATCTGTTGGCAGAAAGGATAGTACGGATGTTAGAAAAATAGCAGCGTGTACGTGGTTTGCTCATTCTGTGGTCCCAATGATATTATTGGCCAAGTAGGGGCAAGGTCTTGATCAAGTCAAGTCAATGCTGGCAATTCGGCAGCTCAGACAGTTGAGGCTGGACAAGGGTTGATTCAGGGGCAACTTGTTTTTAGGTTAAGCCTTAGGTGATTGGCTCTTGACAACTATTAGCTTGACTTCGACGCTGGTGAGGTTAGTCGTATCTTGACTTGATGCTTGGATTGGTGTATGTTACAGAGGGGTCTACTCAACATGTTGGCTAATCACCTTGGCAGCTTCCTAAATGATATGGAGAGCAAAGTAACTTGGTAAGTTAGACCAAAGGATACATCACTCCTTAGTGTTCAATTCACCTTGGATAACTTGGCGAGCCAACTGGGTAAGCCTACGAGTTCGGGAGTGTATGATTGGTCCGTATGCCCTATCATCCCCTCTAGGCTATTTGAGATTTGGGATCAAATCTGTCTCGACTCCAAATTGCTTATCCTCGGGAATATATGGTTGGAGATCAGAAATGTTAAAGGAGTCTAAGACTCCATATTCCTCAAGCAATTCAATCTTGTAAGAATTAGGATTTATCTTTTTAAGCACTTTGAAAGATCTGTCGGCCTTGGGAGATAACTTGCTCCTCTTCATGTTTAAGAATCACTCCTTACTGAGGTACATCTAAACCAAATCACCTAGTTGAAACTCTCTCTTCTTCCATCATCGGCTTCGCCTCTTGAGCTTAGCAATAGCTTGACTTAATTGCTCTACCACCTTTTGGTGTATGGCTTTGATGTTCTTAACCCTCTCCATAGCTGGCGGGTCATTACTGGGCCTCAGCAGAGGTACCTAACCTAGTAGGAGATTGGGGTTAAACCAATAGGCGACCTCAAAGGGAGACATGTTCGTCACGTTATGGGCGATCTTATTTTAAGCAAATTTAACTATTGGTAAGCATAGATCCCAATCACCCATGGTCCGTTTGACAACAACTTATAGTAAAGTTCCTACTGTTCTATTGATAACCCCAGTTTGTCCATCAGTTTACGAATGGTGAGACGTATTGTACAATAGCTTAGTTCTCATTCGTCTCCATAGTGTCCCCCAAAAGTGGTTCATGAACTTCGGGTCTCGATATAAAACAATGGTCTTAGGGACCCCGTGAAGCTTGATTATTTCCTGCAAGAAAAGAAAAGGGATAGTCAAAGCATCATTAATTTTGGAGCAAGGCACGAAATGTGCCATCTTGCTGAATAGGTCCATGACTACTATGATAGAAACCTTTCCTTGGGACGTTCTCAACAATCCTAACATGAAGTCCATACTTAGCTCGCACCAGGGTTTGGTTGAGATAGGTAAGGGTAGATAGTATCCTTGCTTAGCTTAGCTCTTCTCTTTCCGGTAAGTCGTACACCTTTCCAGTAGGGATTAGACATCTCTCTTCATCCTTAGCCTAAAGAATCTAGATAAGAGTTCCTCGTGGGTTTGGCGCTAGCCAAAGTGTCTTATTAATCCACCCCCATGCGCCTTGTACACTAGCAATTCCCTTATAGAATAGGTTGGGATACACAATCACCTTTTCATGAACAAGTATCTGTCCTCCCTGCGATAGTTGTTTAGAGTCTGTCCCTCCTCACATCAAACATAGATGGGATTAAAATGTGGATCCTCAATATATAAGTTCTTTATTGAGGAAAAACCAAGTAGTCTTGTTTGCATCTCAATCAGGAGGGTATGTCATCTTAACAGGGCATTAGCTACTACGTTGTTCTTCTCATTGTTATATTTTATGACATAGGAAAATCCCTCTATGAACTCAACCTATTTAGCCTATCTTTGAGACAATTTCGGTTGGCTCTTTAGATATCTCAAGGATTCATGGTCGATGTAGATCACAAATTCCTTGGGTAATAGATAGTGCTGCCACACCGTTAAGGCTCATATTAAGGAGTAAAACTCCTTATCATAAACAAAATAGTTGAGTGTAGCTTCTCAAAGTTTCTTATTAAAGTAAGTAATAGGTCGGCCTTCTTGCATCAACACAGTACCTATACTTAGTCTGGACACATCATACTTTACTTTAAAAACTTTGTCAATGCTCAAAAGAGCTAAGACAAAGGCTGTAGTTAGTCTCTCCTTCACTTCCTTAAAGCTCCTCTACTCCTCCTCTTCCCATTTGAGTTCAACACTCTTCTTTGAGAGTTCGATGAATGAGGCTACAATTATACTAAAATTCTGTATAAACCTGCGATAGAAAGATGCCAGGCCGTGAAAACTCCTTACGTCAGCCAAATTCATTGGTACTAACCATTTGGTGATCGTTCTAATCTTCTCTTCATCAAATCGGATGCCACCACTACTAATAACTAATCTTAAGAAAATCACTTCGGATTAACAAAAGTCACACTTCTTTAGATTGGTGTAGAGTTGTTCAACTTGGAGTTTTGTAAAAACACTTTGAAGATGTTGCTGGTGAGTTTCTAGGTCAAGGCTATACACCAAGATGTTATCAAAACAAATCATGACAAACTTCCTTAATAATTCTTGAAGCACATGATTCATCAAGCGCATAAATGTGCTTAGCAAGTTAGGCAATCCAAATGGTATTACAAGCCATTTATATAATCCATGGTATGTTTTGAATGTGGTCTTCCACTCATCACCTTCACGCATCCGAATCTAATGGTATCTAGATTTGAGGTCAATCTTGGAGAACATTCTCGCTCCGCTTAACTCATCTAGCATGTCATCAAATCCTAGTATGGGATACCTGTACTTGATGGTGATTCAAATGATTGCTTAGCTATTTACACACATTCTTCAAGACCCATCTTTCTTTGGCACTAACAAAGCTGACACGACATAGGGGCTAAGGGACTGACACACATATCCCTTCTTTATCAACTCATTCACTTGCTTCTATTGCTCGATAGCCTGTTCAATATTCCACCTGTAAGTAGGTTTATTCAGCAACGTGGCTCCTGGCTGCAAGTTGATTGCATGTTCAATACCTCGAATGGGAGGCAAACCTTTTGGTAATTCATTTGGGAACAAATCGACAAACTCTTCCAATAATGTTTTTACCTCGATGGGTTGCTCCCCTTCTTCGAACCTCATCTCCAGTGTTCTTTGGACCAGTAGATAGGTCGATCCTTCGAGCCCCAACTCTCTTTTTATCTCAAATCGGTTCATTTCCAAAGCCTCCTTCTTCAAGGTTCGATTAAGTTGGGTTTGCATGACTTTTACTTACTCGGTAGTCATAGGACTCAATTTCATCCTCTACAAAACATGTATTCCTTCTCCTGTCATATACTACAGCTCAATTGAACATCTACGGTCATCTAAGTAGAATGTGGGACACACTTGTAGGTAGTACATCATAAGGTACTTCATCTCGATAATTGCTAATGCAAATCGGTACGGACACCTGTTTGTTCACTTGTAAGGCTCCTTTATTACTAAGCCAATATAGCTTATAAGGTTTTAAGTAGGGCTTAGTCGACAATTTTAATTGTTGGACCCCTCTATCAATGATTAAGGCACATAATGACTCCTTCACCTTACATCTGATATGGAAGAGGTTTTCACTTTGTTTGTCTTCGAGCATAAGATTGACACTTGTCATCCTTCTCAACACGAGAGTGGCTAGCATAAAGTTATCTTCCTCACTATAGATAACTTCCTCCTCACATAGCTTGGTCCATCCGTCCCCTTTTAATTCCTTTACTTCCTCATCAGTATTTATACTTCAATTGTTGGCACTTCACCTTGGATCACCATAGCTCTTCGATTCGGACACTGGGCAACCATATCTCCAAATCCTTGACATTTGAAACACTTGATCTCACTCATCTTCTTGCCTAAACTCTAGCCTTTCTCAAACTTTCTTAGGACTTCCTTTTCTTCTGCTCTAGTGGTCTGAGCAAGTCGGGTCTCAGCATCCTTACTTGGTTCCATTTGCATAAGTCTACTTGGAGCAAGTCAATTGACGGGTGATCGGAACCATGCTTTTCAACGCCTTTCTATACTTTAGGCGACTTAGATTGTATTGTCAAGTGACTTAATATCTGGGGTTTCCAAGATATCTTTGATCTCATATTTTAATCCACTGATGAATCGGGATATAGTTTGGTCTTCTGACTTGTCGACTTCACATCGGATCATCAACATCTGGAATTCCTTTACATAAGCTTCAATGGTCAATCTTCCTTGCCTCAGCTCCTGTAACCTTTTGAAAGCATCCTGTAGATAGTAACTCGACACAAATCTCTTCTCCATGACTCTCTTCATCTCATCCCAGTTCCTAACCTCACGTTCTCCCTCTTTTCTTTGGGTGGCTTGCAAGTTCTTCCACCACAATGCAACATAACCAATAAACTCTAACATAACAAGTCTAACCCTTGCATTATTAGGCACTTCGTGGCTTTTAAATTGCTTATCAATCTTATCTACCTAATCTAGGTAATCCTCAGCATCACCACTTCTAAAAAAATTTGGAATATGCATCCTCAACCCTTTAACCCTAAGGGCTCGTATATTCTTTTCTTTAGGCTCATAGTACTCTTCCGCTTCATTACCTCCTTCCTCTTCCTCCTTAATCTCTTCAAGTGCTAGCCTTCGTTTGACATCTCTACCCATTCCTTCAACTTCGGGTGGTTGAGCTAGGGCATTAACTTAGCCAATTAACCATTGCCTCACTCTTGTTACTCACGTCCTCAAGTTAGGCTATTTTTGGTTTGTTGTTTATCTTCTTGGATAACAGTTACCAAACTAACTACTAAGTCAGTGGGCTTATCTAATCGGTCACCCATTGACTAAGGTGTGATGCTTCCTTCTTGCCCTTGGCCATTTTGAGCACTACTTTCTTGGTTTCTCAAAGTTCCTTAGACACTAGAATCTAATATTGTTGCTTACCCCCACAAAATTAATGCCAAAAAATACCACTTAAAGTTCTTTCCATGAATAACAATAGCATATCAATAACTAATACTTTCAACACCAAGACAACTACACAACGGACAAACAAATAACCACACTCCGTTTTTATGTAGAAGAAATAGGGGAAAAACGGAGCATCGAATTTTCCTCAACACCTCTCTACTACCCAAACTACAATGTTAGTAACTAAACTTCTAACACTCGAAAACAGCACAAAAACCACTTAAGAACAAAGTAACAAATTTTCGGCTTTGAATGTAGCTAGGCTCTAATACTAGGATGGTACTGATCCATGGATGAACACAAGTACTAGATATCATGTGTAACCAAGGGATGGGTCCGAACCACGAGATACCCCAATAAGTAAATGATAGTCAAAAGATGAGCAGCGATTCCCATGCACCAACATTGGATATGACGTACTGATGCCTTATACGAGCTCAGGTCGCATTTGATATAATGCACAAGTGTGGCTGGAGGTTATTCGCCACTAGTCCATGCTTAAATGGCTAGATAAGAGTAGCTCGAGAGTAAATAGTAGAACACTTAGCTTAAGAGAGTATGTCTAAATAATTCAATTGTATATTCTGCCTTATAGCCATTACAACATAAAGTATTTATAATACCCATCTAGGGTAAATCCTAAGATACAGTAAATTATAGAAAGGGATTCATATTCAATAAGGGAAAAGGAGAATAATTTATAGGGATATCATTGTAATCGTGCAAAAGGAATATTGTTGGCAGAAAGGATAATACAGATGTTAGAAACAGGATAGCGTACCTGTACTTTACTCATTTTGTGCTCCCCATGATACTACTGGCTAAGCAAAGGCAAGATCCTGATCAAGTCAAGTCGATGTTGGCAATTCGGCAGCTCAGACAGTTGAGGCTGGATAAGGGTTGATTCAGGGGTGACTCATTTTCAAGGTTGGCCTCAGGTGATTTGCTCTTGACAATTGTTAGCTTAGCTTCAGTGGTGGTGAGGTTGGCCGTATCCTAACTCGATGCTTAGACTGGTGTGTGTTGCGGAGGGGTCGGCTTGATATGTCGACTAGTCACCTCGGTAACTTCCTGAATGATATAGAGAGCAAAGTAACTCGACAAGTTGGACTAAGGGATGCATTGCTCCTCGACGTTCAAATCACCTTGAATAACTCAGTGAGCCAACTAAGCAAGCCTACGAGCTCGGGAGTGCATGATTGGTCCATGGGCCCTATCGCTACCCCTTGCTTCTTACTTCTCTAAGTCACAAGATTACCTTACACTTTAGTACAATACCCGGATGTAGACCTTCCATTAAATACATCTCCTCCTTAGTCAGCATTTATAAATGCTTCAACATCTCTATTTTGTATCATCCTAATGAATAACTCGTTACTTGGAGTTTCTTTAAGATATCTCAAGATATGATTTACACCATCCATATAGTGTTTGGTAAGAGAATGCATTGTTTGGCTGACTAAACTGATGGAGTAAGCCAAATCAAGTCTAGATAGAGATAAGTAGATTAATCTTCCTAATAATCATTGATATTGACATCTATCTGCTAGAAGGTCATTTTTTAGGGCATTACTCCTCTAATTTTGAGTTAGTAGAGTAGTCATAGGCTTACATCCTAGTTTACTTGTTTCCTTTCGTAAGTTCAGAATATATCTTTGGCTGATAAATATTCCTTTTGTACTCCTAGCGACTTCCATGCCTAAGAAGAATTTCAAATCCCTGAGTTCCTTTGTTTCAAACTCCTCTTTTATCCTTTGCTTCAAATGGTTAGTTTCCATCATTTCATCACATGTAATGATAATATCATCTAAATAAATAATTAGGATCAACTTTAGCCTACTTATTCCTTGTTTAAAGAACAAGGCATGTTTGGCTTCACTTTGTTTATACCCAACTACTTGAAGTGTCACTAAATTTCTTAAACCATGCTCTTGGAGATTATTTCAACCCATATAGAGATTTGTTCAATTTATATACCTTTCATTTGTTATCTTTAGAAGAAAATCCTGGTGGAATCTTCATGTAAATTTTCTCCTTTAAGTCTCTTTTTGGGAAGGCATCTTTCACGTCTAATTGATGTAATGGCCCATCTACAGCAAGGGCAAATATTACCTTGATGGAATTTAGTTTTGTAACATAAGGAAAAGGTTTCTTCATAATTGATATCATATGTCTGGGTAGACCTTTGTGCACTTAATTGTGCCTTATATCTCTCAACACTTCCATCAAAGTTATACTTTATATTAAACACCCACTTGCTTTTAACTGCATTCTTACCAAATGATAAGTCAACCACTTCCCAAATATTATTCTAGTATAAGGCTCTCATTTCCCCCTAGACTACTTCCTTCCATTTTGGATGTTTTAATGCTTCTTGAATATTCCTTGGAATTACTGCTTCGTCTAGACATGCAAGACGTGCCTTGTACTTAGAAGATAACTTTGAATAAGTTAGGTAATTTGAGATGGGATATCTTGCATATGCCCTTTTTCCTTTTCTCAAAGTTATAGGCAAATCAAGTTCATTTGTGTCTTGCATCTAGGCTTGAGTGTTACATCTAAAATTTTGTTAGATTGGAGACTTTAAGATTAATAATTGACTTTACTCAAGAACCTTTGGCCATCATATGTATACTTTAAGTTTGTCTTTTCTGGAATGGACTATGATTTAGAGGAGTTTGGTGCTTGATTAGTTTCCATAGCACAAAGAGGACTTAGACTAGCTTGTTCCTAAACAAGATTATCTAATGACAAATTCACAGGGCTGGAGAGACTAGACTATTTAATGGAACTTACATAATAGGATCAAATTCAATTGACTTAGGAATAAGAGAGGAATGACTGGCAGTAAAAGTTGGACCATCGTACATAAATAGTACATCATTCTACCCCCTTTTTAGCTTTGAACTACCTTGATTAGAGTGGTTGAAATATGGCTAATTTTCAAAAAAAAAAAAAAACAACATTTGCAGTAACATAGACTTGCCTTGTCGGTGGATGGTAGCATTTATACTCTTTTTATGTTGGAGAATATTCAATAAACACCCCTTTAAGAACTCTTGATTCAAGTTTATACTTGTTTAGTGTATTATTTAAAATAAAGACAGTAGACGTAAACTTGTTAGTTGGCCCGAACCAGCCTGAAACTACTGGTTTACGGGCTGGCTGAAGGCCAAATTGTGATTGGCCCAGCTAGTTATGATTGGCCCAGCTAGTTATGATCTTAGGATGGTTCATTGGCGCTTGAACTGGATCTTTGTTTTTTTTTTTTTAATTTTACTAATTACATTAATAATTTCTAATTTTTTTGTTAATTTCCAACTTGATGTTGTTGATGGTTGATTTTCGTTTTAGTGTGTAAACACCTGCAAAACAAGAAAATAACTTTAGAAGGCGTCGAAGTGTACTACAACACAGCCACTCTGATGCTTAAGTCAGCCTTCTAGTCATGTATAGAGAAATGTCAAGTAATTAGGAAGAAAATGAGAGAGTAGAAGAGGTCTCCTTACCTGGGGTCTTGGCTGGTATTTATAGTGAGTTTACAAAGATTGTCCCTAAATTGGGTTATTGGATTGGGCTTAGAAATTGGGCCAACTAATATAAGCACATATAATGATTATCTAAAAACGCCTATCAACACTTGCCCCCCTCACTCTCTTTGGTGACAAAGTCCGAAAATAGAGTATTTAGAGAGGTTGATTTTGTAGGATTTCAAGAAAAGGTTTACAATCCCAGCCTAAATAGGTTAGAGCACTTAGAGAAGCAAAGGCCGGAAAAGGCAAAAAGTGGGAGTGATAGGAACACCTATAAATATTGGTATGCCTAAAAAGGTGAAGGTCCGAAAAGGCTGGAGCACTTAAAGAGGCAAGAGAGCTTGAAGAGGTGAAGACCTAAAGAGACCAACACGCCTAAAGAGGTGAGGGTACCTAAAGAGGTAAAGGCCTAAAGAGACCAATTCACTTAAAGAGGCAAGAGAGTCTAAAGAGGTGAGGGTGCCTAAAGAGACAAAGGCTTGAAGAGGCGAAGGCCTGAAGAGGCGAGGGCGCCTGAAAAGACAAAAGCCTAAAGAGGCGAGAGAGCTTGAAGAGACGAAAACGCCTAAAGAGGCTAATGTGCTTGAAGAAGCTATGTAAGCATATAGGTCATCCAAACTAAACACAACCTATGCTAAGTAGAGCAATAAAGTAGGCTAGTTGACCTTTAGTCTGTTAATATATTGGACTTTCGTATCAAATGCTGGACGTAAGTGTTTAACCTATTACCATTTGGTGGCTTAGTGTTTTCAAATGGCTCATTGTCTATTAATTAGACAAAGCAATCGAGTTTATACTAGCTTATCATCCGTAGTGTGTAGGACTTAGAGCTATTAAGAGTTGCCCATTAGTGGATTATACTTGCATGGGCTTAAAATGAGGGCGTTTGTTTAGCCTCGGTTTGTTTTAGAGTTCTTACACTCATTTCTAAAAGAGCAAAAATTAGCTTGGCAAGAATCGAATCATGATTTTGAGTGCCGAATAGTTGGCACTTTTGATTATCAGGCTCGTTGGAACTCATATCACAGAGCATCATGCATATAGATAATATATAATGCATGGATCAAGTGTGAATGCTAACAATTGGTCAGCCTGAGGCACAATATAGGCATACATTAAAAATTAACGATTGAACGAATCATAAATAGTAGTAATGAAGTTTTACTCATCTTTTATCAATAAAAGTGAGAAAGAGAGACCTTGATGTGTGGTAGTTTCAGTATTAGCGTGTTTAGCATGATTGTTTGCTATTTGTTGGCTATAGAGCTTGGCGATTAGATTTTGAAACTCTTAACAAAATTCAAATACGATTCAGCTTTAAGCTTGTTGTGGCTTGTTACTCGCTTTTGACTTAAACTGCTCGACGAAAGAGTTAATTAATCTTAGGTGTGAGAATGAGCTCTACTTGGCCACGTTGTTAGCAAGGACAACTCGGCTATTCAGTGAGTCATAGATAACTCGGTTCAACATGTTGGCGTTCGCTCTTGGCAGAATTGGAAAGTAGATTCAATCAATTAGGATCTTTAGTCGGCTTGGGTTTGCTGTCGTAAACTAGTATACCTGCTCCTTTCACTCAGCCATGGTCATTCTCGACTTCTTAGCAACTTGGTACCTCTTGTTCACGCTTGACTTTTCGTCAATTCAGCACGGAGCTTGACTCGGCCATGGACATGGATAAAATGCACTCGGCCACTTCAACATGGACTTAGATAAAGCTCTCGGCATTCGGCATGGCTTGGATAAAATGCACTTAGCCACTCGGCATGGTACTCGGAACTAGATTATTCTGAAGCACTCAGCTTCTCAACCACTCGCAGGCCGATAGACATTGATCGGCATGGGACTTCGGGAAGCTGCTCGAAACGTTTCTTGATAGACATTGATCGACCCTCCTTCTAGCGCTAACGTTTCTCGGCCTCTCGAGCATTGTTTGAGAACCGCTCAGCAAATCAATGTGGAACTTAGAGTAAGCTTGTTCAGTAATTTAGATCCCATCATGTTGGTGAAGGATGCAAACTAAACGACTCTGCTATTACTCTTAATGATTGGAGCACGTGCTTGAGCATGCCGCCACTCGACTTTCAAGCACTTTCTAATTAAACAGATTGGAAAAATAGTAGTCCGCTTGGTACTCGAAGCTCGATTGTATTATTTGGTTCAGGCCTTTTTAACTAAGCTTAAAAAGTTGTTCATCACTTTTCGATTAAGCTCAAAAGAGCCGTTTGGAACTTCAGTTTAGGAATTCTTCACTATTTAGGCAAAGTTGTTGCCTCACTAACTTCAAGCTCGGCTGCATTAAGATTAATTCTGTTGCTTTGAAGTTTCTTGGCTATTCGGCACAAGGCTAGGAGTTTACGTTTGGCGAAGTAAACAGCTCAACCAAAAACTTCTCGGCAATTTGGTACAGGGCTTGGCTCGTAAGGAGTACTCGACTCGGTTAGAGAGTAGTTCGGCATAACCAACTTTGTTCCAAATCTTGGAACGAAAACTGAAAGGCACT
The DNA here is from genome assembly GCA_024138015.1 of Lumnitzera littorea. NCBI lineage: Eukaryota > Viridiplantae > Streptophyta > Magnoliopsida > Myrtales > Combretaceae > Lumnitzera > Lumnitzera littorea. The sequence goes on along the minus strand of JAMXBB010000009.1, from coordinate 29,716,756 downwards.
GTGGAGGTTGGGACATCTTGCTGCAACGTTGGGATGGTGCGATCAAATTCGTCGAGATTCTGCTGTCTTTGGTTGAATATAAGTGAGAAAATATCAACAAGAGTGGCTATGCTTATATTTTTGCTCCACATTGCGAGTATCTACTGCAGTGATTTGCCTCGAGACTTAGGCTTCTTACATCTATTCGACATTTAAGATGCCAAGCTTGGCAAATAGCAATCGTGCTCATTCAAGAAAACTTAGCGAGCACAGGGAAAACGAAAAAGAAGTCGGCTTCATTTGAGTGGACTCGGCACATGTGAGTGGGGAGAGTGGTAGATCATATGAAACATCTTTCATTTCCTTGAGTGAAAACTGTAGCAACGAGGCTAGTCAAGAGTCCTACCAGAAAAGCTAGCATCCATTTAAAGAATTCTTTCAATCTTCTTCTCCACTGATGTTTAAATAGATCATCCTCGTTTCTTTCATAATCTAGTACGGACACTTATAGTTTCGATCGAACATATTCCAACCCAAAACACGAAGATGACAATTAAAAAACCAGACAATTCATGAAGTCGTAGTGACCATGCTCGAGAATGACGGTTATGAACCAGCCATAATTGTGGTAGTTAGACTTTTTCAACGAGAAAACCGTAGAGCACACGAAGAAAACTGTCTTGTGTAAGAAGAAAACGTTGCATGCATGAAGAAAACCATCGTCAGGTGAAAAGCACTTAAAGCCGTAATCCTTGGCAAAAAAAGCAATAATGTTTGAAGCCATGGTCCCCTCGAATTCTATGATCTTAGGAATTCATTCTCAAATTGTCATGATCGGTTACATTTCTTTCTTTTTAATTGTTCCTACATACTGTGTCAATTGTTGATGGTTGATTTTCATCTTGGTGTGCAAACACTTACAAAACAAGAAAACAGCTTTGGGGAGTGTCAGAAAGTATTCCAGCGCAACCACTCTGATGCCTAAGTCAACCCTATAGTCATGTATAGAGAAATATCAAGTAGTTAGAAAGAAAATAAGAGAGTGGAAGAGACCCCCTTACCTAAGGTCTTAGTTAGTATTTATAGTGAGTTCATGAAGATTGTCCTTAAATTGGGTCATTAGAGTAGGCTTAAAAATTGAGCCAACTAATATAAACCCGTATAATAATTATCCAAAAACGCTTATCAATAGATGTAGTTTCAACTTTTGTATTTTTTTCCCCAAACAGTCTCCTTTCTCTCTCTCTCTCTCTCTCTCTCTTTTTTACTGATTACATTAATAATTTCTATTTTTTAATTAATTTTCAAATTGATGTAGTTCCAACTTTTGTGTTTTTTCTTTTCCCTAAACATACCGCCTCTCTCTCTCTCTCTTTCTCTTTTTTAAGAGGACTAACTAGCCATGCTTACCAATCAACCACCCATTCAATTGGCCTATAAGGTTAAATTGCTTAGGCCTTCAAAGCTTAGCGGTTCAAAGGCCAATTCAAGCCCACCATGAAATAGGTCGAGCTAATTCAAGGCCTTTCCGAGTTCGCAGTTTGAAACCAGCTCTTGCATGAATCTAAGCAAGCCTAAAAACTTTTGGTGTTAAGGATTTTAAAAATGACTCTTGGGAGAAGACTCAAGGAAAACACTTAAAGGAATCCTAAAATTAAGGACTTCTAAGGGAATACGATTAATGAGATATGTTGTCGTTAATATAACATCTCCTTAAAATGGTTTTGGGATTGAATGAGTAAACCTCATCGCTCTTGCAATTTCTAGAAGATGTTTGTTCTTACGCTCTACAATTCCATTCTACCAAGGAGTATAAGAATAAAAACTTCGATGTGCAATCTCATTTTCACTATGGTATTGTCCCAACTTGTTTGAGAAATACTCCTTACCATTATCGATACAGAGAATTTTGATGTTCTTATTAAAAACATTTAAGACAAACTTATGAAACTATTTAAAAACATGGCAAACATCAAATTCTTCTTTTAGAAGAAATACCCAAAAAAACATGTAAATGGTCATCGATAATTGTAACTAACCACTTATACCCTTTATGTGTTAAGATTTGGGAAGGCCTCCGAATACCACTATAAACTAATTAAAAGGGTTTCAATGGTTTATATGATTGAATATGATAAAGTTTTTTGATAGTTTTGCCATAATATAACATTCATAATTGAACCTATCCACCTTTTTGTTGCTAAACAATTTTGTGTATAATCAACACATAAGAAAACTGGGATGAATAAGGCGTTTATGCCATAAGATAATATCATATTCACTGGAGATAGAAATAAATGACTTGGACTCAGGCATAATACTGACCTTAGGTTTTATTCTAAAATATGGAATAGGCCATTATGTTCCTTAGCATTACTAGTTATCTTCCTTGAACACTATACCTGTACGATACAAGAAGTTGAGGTAAACTTCACATAGCAGTTCATATTCATATCTTTAGTCATCTTACTCATAGACAACAAGTTATACTACAACTCAAAAACAAAAATTTAGTTTTAAACTTGCCAAGTACATTATCCCTTTTCATCTTACGACCACAGATTCATCATTAGCTACAGGCATCCTACTCAAGTTATCAAACATACTTAGTGTTTCAAAATGATATTTTGAAGTACACAGATGATCTAAAGCTCCTATATCTATTATCTAACTATCTTTTCCTAAACCATTAGAGAGAGACAAACAACTACCTTTTAGAGTAGTTATTATCAAAGGATACTTAGAAACCTTACTGTTAGTTAAACTCATTTAACTTTGACCAAGTATCTATCGAAGAAAATTAACTTAATCTAGGGTTAAACTCATTTAACTTCTTAATCGATTACCCTTGGCCACTTGGTAATTATGGCTCCCTTTTAGTTGCAGCTTATATTTCACGTGCTTCTGCTTTACCATGGAGTTTCCAGCATATATCTTTAGTGTAGTTGGTCTTGCAACAGTAGTCGTACCATAATTTCCCTTAAGACGCCAACATAACACACTTGTGACTTTCCTCCATACAAACCTTTACAAAGGTTTCTTGATGTTTCTAGGTTAAATCACTAATATATTTTTTTAATGGTACAAGACTGATTGGAGCTCTCATACCATAATGAAATATGAAAGGAAGTACAATGAGATGATCTTTTCAATTCATGTTGAAATGTACATAAGATGACCAATGTATAGGTACCTCAAATATGGTTGGAGATGATAGGTGATACCAACCCCATTTTTTAATACATTAATTGCTTACTGTTTACTACATCTAGAAACCACAACTCATTATTCCCAGACATAAATAAAGCTAAAAAAATGGGAAAATACTAAATAATATCAACTACAAGTCTTACAGTGCTCCTTATCTAACAGGCCAGTAGCTTGTGGCTCATCCATATATACAATTAATTCTAATATATAGACTAGGATGCCTTGGGCAAGATTCAAATATTGAATCTAAGCATGGGCCTAAACAACTCCTTTGTGTATTTTATGTAAAACCTAACCCAAAAAACTCCTAAGTCTTTATTCTTTCAAAATTTAATTACTACTCCTATTTTCTACTTTATTTATTTTTGGATCTACATTTTCTAATTTTTGTTTTCCTTTTTTCCTTTTTGATTTTTCTTTTGTTTTTTATGAATCTTCTAATTTATTGTATATTATTAATTTTTTTTTCTAATTTTTTTGTATTTCTTATTTTTCTATTCTTTTAGTTTTTAATTTTTTTTTATATTTTTTTGAATAAGGACCCTTTTCGCTATTCTAAAAGAAATTCCAAAACTATAGGAGAGTAAAATGGGTGTCTACAACAATTACAACTCTTTTATATCATTTCAACCATTAGGGAGAAATCATAATGGTTTCAAGAGTGAATAAGTTTTCATCCATTTCTCTTCATTTCCTTAAATTTTCACTTATCTTGTTAATAAAAAAATATAAAATTTCCACCTCTTTTCCATCAATTTCTCTTGGTTTCCTTCCATTTCCTCTCAACTAAACATAATTTATATGTATGTGGGTCCTGTAAAGTTGATCTACCAATACGACTATTAAGATAAAACCTTTTTGCCATTTGAAGAGGTATGTACATTTGCAACAACAACAATAATATTATTATTATCAGTTGACAAATGATGATGTTTCTATTTGAAATTATTTAAAAGTGTAAATATTAGATTAGACTTCTATATAAAATTTTAATTATTTCATCCTTCTCTTTTAGAATTTCACGCTTTCTTGATGTCTACAAATTTGAAGTGCTAAAAAGTACTCCTAACTATTTGTTGGTATAAATTATGAAATCTCAATCATATAAGAGGAAGGATAAATTTTACTTTTCATGCGTAAGTTTTCATTTTTCACACTTTGAATACCTATATTTTCATTTTCAACACCTTATATGTATGCATTTTATCTTTATCTATCACTATTGATTAATTAAGACGTATGAGCTTTTAGTTAGTATAGATAATTAATTTGAGAAAATAATATTATATTTGATTAAATAATATGATAAAATAATAAAAAATTACAAACTGTAATATAGAATAATGATTACTCCACGAAACTTGTCAACAGAATAATACTTTTGCCTCCAATAGTAGAATTTAAACCTTTACTCCATCATGATGGTACATAACCTTATTGATGGGAATCAATACGTCAGACCTCTGACTAAAAGCCAAGCTATAGGATTACAAGGCTTAACTAAACGCATCCTAACTTGTGAACCTTTGAAGGAAGAGGATTCCATCAACATCTAAGGCCTATTGCACTTCGATTGTCTTAAGTACAGTGCATTGGTTGCAACCAGGAGTACCTTCGACCTACCTCTGAACAGGATGGTAGTACCAATTGTTAAATGATTCAACTCTACCAAAGGAAGCCAAAATGCTGAACACTAAGCTAAACTATACGTCCCTCCGACTTGCTCTTTGCCAAGCTATTCGAGGTCTAGAGATCTATGTTTACTAGAAGCCAATTGATTGTTGACACATATCCTAAGCTTGAGATCCTATGCAAATTCCTTTTATCTGTTTTACTCTTTTAGCATGTGTACTAAGAATCTAATGTGTGACATCTTGTAAATTACCCTTTTTAGCTTTTCTTTTTTATGATGTAACCCTAAGAGGTTGGGCATATAAAGCCCACTTTATAAGTAGCATATAACTCACTTAAATATTGGATATACTTTATATTCGAGAGTTCATTCTCTTCTATCCCTAGATCTTATCTATTCCCTTTAGCAAGAAATAGTGGTGAATGATGCTAATTGATACTTTGTGCATTATATCAAAGTAAAGATTAGGCCGTATAAGTTTACTGGTGCATCATATCCTTTAAGTAGCTCATGGGTTTTGCTAATCCATTTCTTAGTTGTTTTTGTTCCTTCATTGTGGTGCACCCTTCATGTGTTAGACTTTGGAGGTGCATCAACTTTATTGATATCAGAGTATAGTTCCATTAAAGGAGTGTGTGAAGTGTGAAGTTTAAAGTTCCTGTATGTATATTGTTGGTAGCTATTATGCTCTTTCGTAGCTGCTGTAGTTATGTAAGTGTATGGTTGTCATGGTTTCTATGGTTGTCGGTTGATATGGAGTAAGTAATGAGTAATAGGTGTTCAATTGGAGGTTGTGTAAAGTAGTAATACTAGGTGCTCCAATATACCTTGTTTTCAACATTCAAAATAGAGTATGTAGGCTTTTGAGTTATAAGTGTACTATTGGTTGGAGTATTAGCATAGTATGACTTTTAGTGGTGGCTTTTGGAGGTAGGATTTGAGGTTTTGAGATTTATTCTAGTGGTGGAAGTGGTTTTAGTGAGTAACGATGTCAAACTCGAGTGTTAGGGATAACATGAGTAGAGCTCAAGGCCAAGGCCAACAGGGAAATTATATACCAAAGTTTTACATACTGAACTTAGTCAAGAATAAGATTGATAGACTCACTGTTCTAGTGTAAAGTTTCATTACTGCCATGGGATACAACGGACAACCTCCTACAATGAGTAGATTAACGAATGAGCTAATGGTAAACACAACCAAGGTTGTGGCTATGCTAGCCAACCTATTCACTTGGCTCGAAAATGTTTAAGCTAAAAGAGTGGATAGACCTACTAAGTGAAGACTTGCCTTGGATGAAACTGAAGAGGAGGATGTAGAAGTTGAAGAAGATGATGAGGAGTATTTTGAAGTTGAGGAGCAAGGACACCAAGCTCCCTGAGGGCTTCAGAAAGTTAAAATCTAAATTCTAACCTTTTTTGGGAGTGGTGATGCATATGAGTATCTTGAGTAAGAAGAAAAGGTTAAGAAAGCATTTGACTACTATCATTATGCTGAGGATGTCAAAGTCTTTCTTGCTACCCTTGAATTCTCTGGTTATGTTACCATATAGTAGAAGAATCTCACTACAACCAAGAGAAGAGATGGCCTACGTTATGTACAAACTTGGGAAGACATGAAGCGACTATTAAGAGGAAGATTTATCCTCGAGTCCTATTTATAGGATACTTTTGCAAGGTTACAAAAGCTCTACTAAAGAAATTGATCTATTGATGACTATGTCAAAGAATTTCAAATGCTAATGATTCAGGCTAATGTGGATGAACATGAAGTTCATACCATCTTAAGATTTATTTTTAAACTTAAGTATGAGATTTGCAATATGGTAGAAGTTAAGAGATTTTACACCTTAAAAGAGGTCATCGAGATTGCCTAAAGAGTTAAGAAACGGAAGTAGATCACTACATTCCAACCTAGTTTGGGCCAAGTTGTTGCACCTAGCTAAACTTGTCAATCTAAGCGCCAAATGGCAACAAAGGTAGGGGAGTCTCATAGCTAACCTGTTAAAAATTGAGGTGATCTAAAGGGCCAACCTATTGACAAGATCGTTAAGGGAAAGTTTGAGAAGGTTCAGTCCTCTGGATGAAAGACCAATGAGATAAAGTACTTTAAGTGCTTGGGTTATGGACACATGGTTGCCTAATGTCCTAATGGATGTTTTATGGTAATGCATGGTGATAATGTAGACAACACTAATGAAAGTGAGCCTGAAAATAATGAGAAGGAGGTTAGAATAGTTGATGGAAAGTCTGAGGAAGAGATGAATGTATATGCTGACCAGGGTGAAGTTATGGCTTTAGTGCTACAAAGGGTGTTAACTCAATACCGAGCTTTGAGGAATATTAGAGAGAGAACCTATTCTACACTAAGTGTACAATCAAAGGCCAGTTGTGCTCCATTATAGTGGATAGAGAAAGTTATACCAATAGTATTGCTCAATTGCTCGTACAAAGGTTAAGTTAACCGACCTCCAAACATCCCTAACCTTACTAGCTACATTAGTTACATAACAAAGGTGCTTTATATGTTACCAAGCAAGTGACTATATCATTGTTCTATGTTAGGAACTTATACAAGAATGAAGTGGTCTATGACGTCGTCCCTATGGGTGCCTTGCACTTATTATTAGGAAGACCTTAGTTGTTTGACCAATTTGTTATGCATGATGAGTACAAGAATATTTATGGCCTCACTTAGGATGGAAAGAAGATCGTATTACAGCCTATGACTCCTAACCAAGTGAATGAGACATATAATCAGCTAACCTAAGCTACCAAGAAAAAGGCTTTAGTGTTGTCCCATAAAGAATTAGGAGATATTGAGAAGGTCGAGGAACCAATGTTTTTGTTGATCCGTAGATTATTGGAACTAAGAAACCTGGACAATGTGCTACAAGAGGTTAGAAGGTTAATTGATGAGCTCTCTGACCTGTTCCTTCAAGGACTACCAAAGGACTGCCTCTAATCTAAGGAATTGATAACTATATGGCAACACTACTTATTACCTTAAGAGTTTATCTTCTACACAAACCATAAGTCCTTGAAATACCTTGAAAGCATAACAAACTTTCGAAGAGGCAAGCAAAGGGGCTTGAGTTTATGGAAGATTTCTCCTATGTCATCAAACATAAGAAAGGAAGTACCAATGTGGTAGCAAATGCCTTTTCTCGCCAATAACTACTACTCACCATACTACAAACTAAGTTACTTGGTTTTTCCTCATTACCGAATAGAATGCTCAAGATCCTCATTTTAGTCCTATTGCAAGGAAATGCAATGAAGGAGTTGCAGTTGGTGGATATTATATGAAGGATGGATATTTGTTTAAGGATAGGAAATTATGCATTTCGAGCTACTTCACTTATGAGTTGTTAGTTTGAGAGGCTTACAGTAAAGGCTTATCTAGATACTTCGGCAAAGCCAAAACTGCCAACCTTCTCAAGGAAAATATCTATTGGCCAGGAATGGCAAAGGATGTCCATAAGGTCATTGGCAATTACGAGATTCGTAAGAGGGCTAAGGGCAGAAGAGAGCTACATGGAGAGGATATGCCCTTACCTATGCTGGTCTTACCTTAGGCCGACCTCAATATGGACTTTGACTTAAGGTTGTTGTAAACATCTCGAGGACAGGATCTAATCCTAGTAGTTGTAGACCATTTCAGCAAAATGATACAGTTCATACTATGTTATAGGACAAATGATGCTTCATATATTACTAATTTATTTTTGCAAGAAGTGGTCAAACTACATGGAGCTCCCAAGTCCATTATATTAGAATGGGATACAAAATTCTTAAGTTATTTCTAGAAGATACCATGGAGAAGGCTTGGCAAAAAGCTCTTATTAAGCTCTAATAACCATCCTCAAACTGATGGCCAAACCAAGGTGGTGAACAAAACCCTCGGTACATTACTCTGTACTGTTGTAAGGAAGAATCTAAGGGATCATGACTTATGCTTACCAACTATGGAGTTTGCATACAATCTAACTATCCACAATATGATAAAGAAGACCTCCTTTGAGGTTGTCTATGGCTATAATCCGACCATTCCACTTAATTTGGTTGATACCATAGCAGCTCCTGATGAGAGTCAGACAAGAGTTGATCAAGCCCAAGAAATTCACAAGCCACATCAAAATGTGGCCAAGTTGATCGCTAAGTTTAATGAAAGGCAACACCAGATTAGTAGTTGAGATTGCTAAGCTATCTCTTTCAATCTAGGCGACCTAGTTTAGATCCATCTTAACCAAGAAAGATTTCCATACCTAAGGAAGAACAAGCTATTACCTTAAGTTGATGGACCATTCAAGGTGCTGAAAAAGATCGATGGTAATACTTACTAAATCGAATTACTAGAGGACAATGGTGTCTTTTTAACCCTTAATGAATCCAACACAATTCCACACCATCTAATAAAAGAAGAAGGAATGCCCTAAGAACTAGTAAAGGAAGGAGACCTTGTTGGTTTGAGGTCAAGTCTCCCAAGCCCTTAGGAAGTTGATGGGAATCAACACCCCAGACCTCTAACTAGAAGCCTAACTAAAAGATTACAAGGCTTAACTAGGTACATCCTAGCTCGCAAACCTTTGAAAGAGGAGGATCCTACCAGTATCTAAGGCTTATTACACTTCAACCATCTTGAGTACAGCACATTTGTCATGGCTAGAAGTGCCTCGAACTTGCCTCCAAACAAGATGGCAATATTAGGATCGCTGGATGACTTAACTCTATTGGAGGAAGCTGAAATGCTGAGCACCAAGTCGATCTATCCATCCTTTTGACCTAATCTTTTTCAAGCTATCTATCTTGGTTGCCAAGCTAAACAAGGTCTAAAGATCCATGTTCACTATAAGCCAGTAGTTAGTTGACACATGTTCCCAGCTTGAGATCCTATGTAGATTCCTTTTGTCTATTTTACCCTTTTAACATGTATGCTAAGAATCTCATGTATGACATTTTGTAAATTACCCCTTTTTTATTTCCTTTTTATGACGTAACATTATGAGGCTAGGTATACAAAGCCTACTTTGTAAGTAGCAGAAAACTCACTTAAATATTAGATGTACTTTTTTTCTAAGAGTTCATTCCCTTTTATCTATTCCCTTTGGCAAGAAATAATGGTAAATAACCCTAATTGATACTTTGTGTGTTATATCAATGTAGAGATTAAGTCGTGTAAGACTTACTGATGCATCATATCTGGTATGCCTAAGAGCTTGGTTATCACTAAGACTTACCGTAGCAAATCTGAACTAAATGGGTCCTCTAAAATAATGAAGAAAATAGAAGGAAATGGTCCACGAATGAACTGGAGTAGCTGATGTAAAGCTGCTCGGAGGATGTGACTCACAAACGAACATAACACAACTTGATACCTTACTTGATATGACCTACAAGTTGATGTCAAGGTCTACCCACTACTAACCCTAAGCTATTTGGTAAGATTAGATAAGAGTGTATGAAAAAAAATAAACTTGGAGAAGGATGTCTTTTAAGAGCAGAATATTCAATATCTAATTATCAAGTTATCTGTGGCTTACAAAGAAAAGGGACTATTTATAGTAAATCCCTAAAGCAACATTACAAGAAAGGAAATTACAAGAAAATATATACAAAAAGGGGGATTTCTAATATATACAAAAAAGGGTAAAATGGACAAAAGACAATAAGGGAAAAGTAGTACAATGTCAGATGAGGTAAACAGGTAGTAGTACAACATTGGTCCCGTACGAAGATTCTCTTAACACAGTAAGCGAGAGGAATTAAGATGTTACAGCAATAAAGGAGCCGAGACGAGAAGAGAGTGATGAGAGAAATGGTAACAGGCCGAGAGAAAACTACTCGGCTGGTAAGTGAGTCTCTCGTCACTCGGTAAGAACCTCTCGGCAGCAATTGGTTGAATTACTCAATATAAAGTCCTTGGCAAGGGAATGGTTGGCATCATAACAATGCGAGGAGCTCAAGGAGTTCAGCTACCTTCCTTTGGTGTAAAGTTTCTCGTCATCAGCAGGTTATTGAGAGAGAATTCTTTGGGTGAAGGATTGGAGGCCTCAAACCCATACGCGACTAATGAGACTAATGGTCGGTAGTTCATCAGTTCCTCTGGATTGCTGAAGATTTGCCCTCAAATTTTAGTCCTCGTCATCATCAAGCACATAGGGAGTCAAATCAGCGATGTTGAATGTGGTAGATACGCCGAAACATTCAAGTAGCTTAATATCATAAGTTTTATCATTAATACACCTCAGGATTTTGTATAGTCCATTCGTTCTGGGAGATAGTTTGTTTGTCTTTTTATTAAGGAAGTGTCCCTTGCTAAGATGGACCCAAACAAGGTCCCCAAGGATATAAACGACTCGTCTCCTTCTATAGTTTCCCACTTCCTTCTGTCGGGCTATGGTTTTGGCCAATTACTCAACAATCTTCCGATGTAACCTCTAAAACTCCTCAGCACATTGTAAGACAAATTGACTTTCCCCTTGTGTAGTCAGATTGTTAATTAAATCTAAGGGTATGTTTGGGTTAAGTCCATAAACAATCTCAAATGGTGATGTTCAGTTAAGTTGTGAGTTAAGTGATTGTAAGCAAATTCAATGATGGGTAGACATAAATCCTAGCCATGAAAGTTCTTTCCAACAGTAGCACGCAGGAAGTTATCGACGGTTCTATTCACTACTTCAGTTTAGCCATTTGTTTGGAGGTGACAAGAGGTACTAAACAGAATTTTAGTGTCGAGCTTCCTCCATAAGGTCTTCCAAAAGAAGCTTGTGAATTTCATATCACGGTCAGACACAATACTCCTTGGCACTCCATGTAGTTGCACAATTTCCTACAAAAAGAGGTTGGTGATGAATAAAGCATTATTAGTTCTACGGCAGGGAATGAAGTGGCCCATCTTACTAAATCGATTGACTACCACCATGATTGAGTCGTATCTTCTTGGCATGTAAGGAAGGCCAAGCATGAAATCCATGCTCAAATTGTTCCACGGTCGCTCTAAAATTGGTAAGAGTATATATTCTTCATAGGGCTCTCTCCTCCCTTTTGCATATTTACACACCTCGTACCTTTTAAGTATTCGATGTACATCCTTCATCATCCCAGGCTAATAAAAATGCTCCTTCAATATCTCAATCATCCTCTTTTCCCTAAAATGGCAAGCCAGACCCTTGGTATGATTTTCTCGAACGAGTAGCTCCCTTGCAGAACCACTTGGCACACAAATCTGCTTACCCTTCATTAAGAACCCCTCGCTCAAGTAGAACCCTTCCACAGCTCCTCTAGCACTGCACATGGCTACTAAAGGTTCAAAGTGTAGGTTACGCTCATACCGATCAGGTAAAGTGTCGAATCCAAGCACCTTAGCTTGTAATGTTGTGATGAGGGCATGACGGCGAGAAAGTGCATCAGCTACTGTGTTGGCACTTCCCTTCTTATACCTAATGACATAAAAAGTCTCCACGAACTCGACCTACTTGGCATGACACCGAGAAAGCTTCTGTTGCCTACGAAGATGCTTAAGAGATTCATGATCTGAATAGATAATAAACTCCCTCGGCAATAGACAATGCTGCCAGCTTTAGAGTGTTTAGATAAAGGCATAGAACTCCTTATCGTAAGCTAAGTAATTCAGAGTAGCACCTTGAAGTTTTTTGCTGAAGTAGGCAATGGGTCGGGGCTCTTACATAATGACAGCACCAATTCCAACACTAGATGCAACACATTTAACCTCAAAAACCTTCTTGAAATCTGACAGGGTGAGTACTGGAGCAGATGTCAACTTAGACTTTACGTCTTCAAAACTCTTATGAGCCTTTTCTGTCCATCTAAACACAATGTTCTTCTTAGTCAATTTAGTCAATGGTACAGTTCTAGAACTAAAGTTCCGAATAAATCTCTGATAGAATGAGGCTAGACCATGGAAGCTCCTAACTTCAGCAGCACTAGTTAGTATAGGCCACTCATTAATAGCTCTGACTTTTCCCTCATTAACTTAAACTTCCTTCCTTGAAACGACATGTCCAAGGAATACAATCTTGCTTTGACAGAACACACATTTCTTCAGGTCACTGAATAATTTCTCAACATGAAGTATGTTAAACACCAATCTCAAATATTTGACATGAACAAGGAGGTTGACACTATAAACCAGAATATCATCAAAATATACCACAACGCATTTGCCGATCAAAGATCTAAGTGCATGATTCATTAGCCGCATAAATGTGCTCGGCTCATTAATTAAACCAAACGACATCACCAACCATTCCAACAGACCATCCCTTGTCTTGAAGGCCATCTTCCATTCATTCCTAAGTCTCATTCGTATTTGATGGTAACCACTCTTCAAGTCAATCTTGTAAAAGATTCAGGCACCATGTAACTGGTCAAGCATATCATCAAGTTGCAAGATTGAGTATTGGTATTTAATAGTGATCTTATTGATGGCTCGGTTGTCAATGCACATTTGTCACGTTCTATCCTTTTACGGCATGAGCATGGTTAGTACGACATAAGGGCCCATGCTCTCATGGAAATATCCAGGATCTATCAACTCATCCACCTGTTTCTTTAGTTCAGCTGCTTGCTTTAGATTGAGCCTGTAAGCTGGTCGGTTAAGTAAGGCAACCCCTAGTTAGAGGTCAACGTAATGGTCGATAGCTCTCAAGGGAGGTAAGCCTTGCGGTAGCTCGGTGGGGAATAGGTCGGTAAAGTCCCGAAGTAGCTAATGCACTTCGATAGGTAAGTTCTTATCTTCTCTAACCTCTAAGAATCTCCTAACTAAAAGGAGCACATAGTCTTCAGCCTTGACTTCTCGTATAAACTGAGCTTGGGAAATCACCAAGGACTTGCGCTATAAAGATCTAGCAACCTTTTCTTGGGCTTCTTGGGCTTCCTTAAGACTTATAGGTGTCAATATAATTTTCTTTCCATCCTTATGGAACATGTAGGTGTTTCTATACCCATCGTATAACACTCTCAAATCAAATAGCCACAGTCGGCCGAGTAATATGTGAGAATCACACATGGGAAGGATATCACACAATACCTCGTCCCTACCTATCACCAATGGTAATCAACACTCTAACTTACTCGTCAACGTATAGTCTTCCTTTCTCATTCAACTAGTGAATCTTGTACGGCTTGAGGTGTGGAAGGGTTGGCAATTTCATGGCCTTAACTACTCTTGTGCAATGATGTTGGTACAGCTCCCTCCATCAATGATTATGGCGCATAGCTTGCCATTTACCCTACAATTCGTATAGAAGAGGTTCTCTCTTTACTCATTCTCGTTAACTACAAAAGCATTAAGAGATCATCGAACAACAAAGCAATACTCGGCTCTACCTTTAGGGGGTATCTCGGCATTAGTGTCTTCCTAAAATTCTTTTAACATCTGATTGGTTATCACTTCTTCCTCTCCTTCACTCGCACTTTCTAATTCAAACTGGGGCTTATCTCCCTTTACGGTCATGACTCAACGGTTTGGACATTGACTAACTACGTATCTATAACCAAGACATTTAAAACATTTGATTTCTTAGGTTTTCCTTCCTGAACTCTGACCTAGATCTCTTTGGATCTCAAGCTCCTTGGTCTTGCTCTTACTTCGGCCTTCTTCTAGTCGACTTGGCATCTAGCCTCAGCATTCTACCTCAGAACCATTTGATGCTCTGTCATTCCTTGGTCAACTTGGCAGGCCACTCCTATTTGGCATCAATGTTCAGCTACTCGGCATCAATGTTTGGCTACTCAGCATCCGGTTAACCTGGTACCGCCATTGCCTTTCAACTCTTTAAGCCACATGGATGGTTTCATCCAAAGTTGTGAGGTTTTGTAGTTTTACAATATTACCAATCTCAACCCATAGTCTAGAGAGGAATTGTACTATAGTTCAAGTCTCAGGTTCATCGACATCGCATCGTATCATGAGCAACTGAAACTCTGAGACATAGTTATCTATGGATCTATTACCTTGGCTTAAGTCTTAGAGTTATCGGAAAGTGTCTTGTTCATAGTGTTGAAGAATGAATCTATTTCTCAGAACTCTCTTCATTTCGTTTCATGTTCGGACTTCATGTCAGGCCCTCAGGCGAACATTTTGTAGTTTCCTCTATTACATTGCTGTATACCTAGAAAATTCCAACACGATCGCTCGAATGCGAACGGCATCTTTATAATCGTAGAAGTCAAATATCTTTTCGATCTTCTCTTCTCGATCCAGGTAGTCATCAACACTACCAGACCCATTGAAGCTCGAAATTTGTACCTTAAGATGTTCGGTACCTCTAGGTGCCCTAAACTCATGCTCATCAATCGCAACATATTGGTCTTCTTCTTCCTTATACTCTTCCACTTCGTCTAACCTTAACCTTCTTCTCCTGACTCTGTTAACACATCACAGTAGTACCTAATTTATTGGAAAGGCTTCTGAAGCTCACTCATTCATTTGCCTTCTCAGCCTATCTCTCATCTCTCAGCCCAGCTCAGCAACTCTCTCATGCGGTCCAGTCTTTAAGACTCTGTTTACTGAGACAGTTAGGTTGTCCACAATAGTAGCAAGATCTTGTATCTGCTCATCAGTAGTACGTGGTATTTGTTGGATAACTTGACTACGACCATGAGCATCACTCTCAACATTGTTAATCTTTCCTTATACATTAGGATTCGATATTCTCAATACAAAGCTTCAGTAAATACACTTCACATAGATGCCTTCAACACATATACAAGTAACTCGAACAATAGATTGACTATCACTACACAGCTCTCGGTTTCAACCTCAAGCTTTGATACTAGGATTATATGGTGTGCTTAGGAGCTTAGTTATCACTAGGACTTATCGTAAAATATTTGAACTAAATGGGTCCTCCAAAATAATGAAGAAAATAGAAGGAAATGGTCTACAGACATACTGGAGTAGCTTATGTGAAGTTATTTAAAGGATATGACTCACTAACGAACACAGCACGACTTGATACCTTACTTGAAATGACGCACAAGTTGATGTCAGGGTTCACTTGCCACTAATCCTGAGCTACTCAGCAAGATTAGATAAGAGTGTACGAAAGAAAATGAACTTGGAGAAGGATATCTCTCAAGAACAGAATATTTGATGTCTAATTGTCAAGTTATCTATGACTTACAAGGGAAAGCGACTATTTGTAGTAAGTCCTTAGGGTAACATTACAAATAAAGTATATACAAAAAAGGGGATTCCTAGTACATACGAAAAAGGATAAAAAGGACAAAAGATAAAAATGAAAAAATAGTACAATGTTAGATGAGGTGAACAAGTAGTAGTGTAACATTCGTTTCACACAAAGATTCTCTAAACACAGCAAGCGAGAGGGATCAAGATGTTATGGCAACAAAGGGAATAAAATAAGAAGAGAGTGATGAGAGAAATGGTAACAAGCTAAGAGAAAACTATTCAACCGGTAAGTGAGTCTTTCATCACTTGGTAAGAACCTTTCGACAGCAGTTGGTCAAATTACTCGATATAGAGTCCTTAGTAAGGGAATGGTCGACATCATCATAATCAACAGTATAGATCAATGAGTAACATTGCGGGGAGCTCAAGGAGTTCAGCCACCTCCCTTTAGTATAAAGCTTCTTATCATCAACAAGTTATCGAGAGAGGATTCTTTGGGTAAGGGATTGGAGGCCTTAGAGTTGTGCACAAGTAATGAGACTGATGGTTGGTAGTTCATCAATATCGTTAAGTAGCTCATAACGTTTGCTAATCCTTTTCGTTATTTTTTCCGCTCCCTCACTGTGGTATGCCCTTTGTATGTCAGACCCCTAAGGCACATTAGTTATCCTCTTCACCATCACCACCAACACATCCTCAGCCACCATTTCTGATGATTGCTTCCTCTACTACCACTTCTCAACAGCTTCTAACACTCCCAAAACAAGTCCAACTTGAGAATGCAACAACTTTCCTTTTTCTTTTATTTGGTTTTTAAAATTGATTGGTTGGACCCATCCATAGAAATGGCCATGGAACAATAACTCTATTCTAATTTAAAAAAGCCAAGACAAAACCTAAGTAAAAATATCATCTCAACATGTACTTCTTCATTTTTTTCATTTCTTTCTTTTGTAAACTTACTTGTTGCTTGCTCGTTTTCAGCATTGTGAAAAATCATCAATCACCTACAAATCTACATTTTTAATATTTAAAATGAATTTCTTTTGAAGCTAGCAAATGTACCAATTATAAGATATAGTGAAACAAGCAAGCATAAGGTCATGATCCATAGGAATCTCTAACTGATTACTATATAATAATAATCCTACTCTAAATTATGCTACTAAATTTCAAGATTTTAAGATTATAAGTAAACTAACTAACTAACTAAATATAAATAGATTCTTAAGGATTATTAGGGAGTAATTTTATGTGATTAAGACATTTGATCATGATTTCATTATCCTTTGGATTGTTTGAGTCATACTTTATAGATATAATAGAATTTTAATTAAATAGATTTTAAATGTACTAACTAGAATTAATTTCCCTTTCAAGTCACTAATGTTCTATCTATAGCAAGAATATCCTCTTAATTAGTTCTTCTATAGTAATAGGCAAATGACCAGTTACTCTCACAAATTAGTTACTCAAATTATACATTCAGAGTATTATTTTAATTAACTTTAAGTGTATATCTTATAAGTAAACTTGGACAAGTAGTGTTAGGGTATACATCAAGCTTAAATGGGTTATTCCTTAACTTATAAGTTGTTGTGTTCTAGTAGTTGTGATCATGTATAGTTACTTATTAGTTATTTTAAAAATCCCCATAAGTTTACCTATTATGAATTTTATGGTGTAATATAATGCTAGCTTGTCAATGATGATTGATGAGATGTGAAAGCTTATTAAAATATGTGCAGCCATTTATAGATTATTATACTTATAAGTTCACTAGTTGTGAACTATACAACTTCATACATTAATTACCTATGGAAAAATGTTATGTACAAATTATAAGACGTGGAATTATGTTTATGAATATTCTCTCTTATTGAAATGTACATGGTACAATGGTCGTGAATTGGTATGGTCATCCCCTAAACTATCTTAAGTATCTTCTAAGTTCACTAAATGTGAACCGTACGACTTAAAACTAATTGCCTATTGAATTCAATATGTATGATTAATGTGATATATTGAATTATGTTTAATATGGAGGTGGTTAGACCTTAAGGCACTAATATGTTATGTTCAATTCAATAGTGTGAACATACTTATATCATTAAAGCATATATAGTACCAATATCTATATGTCATAAGTATGAATTGAATGTTACGTCTATACATGTAAAAGCATAAGCACAAGGAATGCATGACTTGAGCATAAAAAAACATTTCAAGATATTACATAACTGGGAACTCGGACCTAAGATCTAGTCAAATACATCGAGGACCAAAAGGTCATGTTCTATACAGTGCAAGAACCTAAAGCTCACATTTCGATAGAATTATAAGAATCAATTGGTTATGTATGTAGAAGAACAAGACTCATAGTAGACTACCTAAAATCAAACTACATCTTTATCTCCACTTAGTAAAATTTGTGTATCAATCTTTAAATTGAACTAAGATTAATTTGTAGCCTAATATTTAAATTCAACTCAAATACATAATTGAGTTTATGGTTCGAATCTAACCCAGTTTAAGTTTATGATGGCAAAAAGCATAAAAAAATATTTTTTTAAAAACTTTTTTTGCCAAATATACATATATATATTTATTATATATAATTTTAACTTTGTAGATAAGTTTGAGTTGATCAAGAATCCACTTTGTTAAATTCGAGGTCCTGGGACCTAGTATGAGTTTGACTTGGGATGGGCCTAGGTCCAAATTACATTGAGTATGAGTAGGTTTCTCTAGTTTATAATCAGCTTATCTTAATTTATCCAGCTAGTAATAAGTTTGAGTTGAATCAATATTTGATTTGTTTAAGTATATGTTGTTATAATAAACAGGTAGTAGTTGTATTAATAAAAAACCTCACATTAATCAAGTATAAGTAAGGTTTAAGAGCCACATACATGAGCATGTAGTCATATGGCATGTTATATTAGAATTTATATCCACTAAAAGTTTGAAATAAGATAATGTTGCATTTTATATGCCATCTTATATTATGTTGTTGTGTAGTTGCCTATAGGTCCTTTGTATAAACATGCTGCTATGAATTTTCTAAGATTGAAAGTCAAGGACCTTTGGATTAATCGTAAGTGGGATATATACCTCCTACGAGATATTCATACGAGCACACATCCAATAAGTAAAAATCATATAAGTCATGACAGCCTTATGAGTTATGAAAAATATAGTAAATATTGCCCCATCATATTCATCTGAGACCATTCTTTCACTCATAAACATAGTTTGTTTATTAAATAAAGTTTGTGTATCACTTGGAATGTGTGCTCATGTTGAGTTAATTGGACAATAAGTTGTATCTTGTTACATCTCTCATATATACCAACTAGCTCTTCACTACATTCAAAACGGCCGACTCCACTCCTTTATAAATACCAGACATTTACCCAACAGTAACCCACTCTAAAAAACTCTACATTCTAAGCCGAATGAATCTCCGGTAGAACGAAGCTGGACTACAGAAGCTCCTGCTTACTAAGTTACCCAATGATGGGGTTTTTTTATTAAAGCACAATTATAAAGATTTATGTAATACTTATTAAAATCTTACTTGTGAACAGTGAGACAACCTAAAATCAGTTCCACAGATCCAGAAAAGTAATCTGAAAGTGAAATGCATGGACTAGGAGCATTCCTTTACTAAGTCAATAAGCCAAGTGACTGCATGTCGACTCTTATTAAATGTACAGTTTTATATTCTTGTACATGTTTTTCTTTATTTTATTTATGGTCCCAATTCCTTAAGGTTTAAGGCCTCATACATTTTAAATGGATAAATAGTATTTTTTTGAGCAAGTGATCCAACAAAAGACAAAATGGTGCTTCTATGAGCAAGTGATGATTTAGACTAAATAGGATTGGGCTTTGAGGTAAAGCGCCTTAGATAAAGTTTGATCGCCCTTGGCCTTGCTTACGCTGATGGGTGTCATGAACTTCTCTCTTCATCAACAAAGAAATTGAAGATGTAACTTATTATTGGGAAGCTCGACAACTTTATGCTGTAAGTCTACATAACCCTCTTTCTTTCATCCCAACTCCTAATCTCTCGTTCTCGTTCTCCTTCTCTTTTTCGGGTGGCTTGCAAGTTCTTCCACCAAAGGGTGGCATAACAATACAGTTTAGCTTAGTTCGTTAGTTCAAAGTAGGGTTTGGCAAAAATGGGTATTTCTTGTCTTTGTAGCAAAGTTCTAGCTCCAATGGAGTCACGATTGGTACTTTAAAAATGAGGTGACATGTATAGGTAATGGGAAAAAAGGTCAGTTTCTAGTGGGATAGATGGGGTGGAAACTTAAATTCAGTATATGTATTGATTATTACATGAATTACATGCAATTATAGGAGCACTGCTTAGAAAATGAACAACATGCTAAACTTAAATTAGGTGGATATGTTGCCCAATCACTTTAAAAGCATCAAACAGTCATCCTTTCATACTGGAAGCCATCAATTATTTTAATAAGTGGGTTGAAGTCTCATCCTACTAGAGTGTTACCAAAAGGGTAGTAGTCAAGTTAATCAAGAAGGACATTCTAGCTTTGTATCAGTTGTTGCACTAGTTGCAAATGGACCCTTAACAATTGTGAACTGCTGCAAAGAAAAAAAAATAATAATTAAGATATTATTTGATACTTAGTTAGACTTTCGGCTCCTAACAAGCCCTCCATATTAGGTTTATAGCACAAGGGACATAGCAAACTCAAGCATCCCAAGAAATGCTAAACTTATGCACAATAAGAGGGCATCCTTGAATTCGATGTCCCCATTGATGTGGTGCCACGTGGCGTGCCATGTGTCACAAATGACACGTGGCATGTCAGGGTTGGATGGTATGGCTGACATGACTCCACGCCAACCCCTTTTTGGCCTTCTGGAGTGCAATCTTCCACCGCTTTACCCTATCTTTACCAAAACTCTTCTTGTGCATTCGTAGGCTAGTGGCATACACTGTGGAAGCCTTATGCACCAATATATCCCAAACTTGTAAAGAATGTGACTGAAGGATTAACTTTTGAAGAAACAGAGGAAATGAGAAAAGAAACTACAAATTAACACTACCATATCATTTACTAAGGATGATAAAACCGGTATCCAATATCCTGTCTGATTCATCTTGGTTTAGATTGGATAAAAGTTGATACACTTTGGGAGCATAGCATGAAGTTTCAATTGCTACTGCAATTGAGTAGAAATTTGCATCTCATAGATCCCACCTTGGATCGGCCACTTCTGTTCGAGCTCTACTCGACTACATCCTTTCTCAGCCTTAGCTCTCCTCCTCAGGTTCCTCGATTTGCTTTGGAGTCAACACTCCTTTTATTATAGGACCGCTTGCGGGCTTACTAAGTACCTAGAGATGCTAACCGTAGTAGTTAAGGATCAAGTCTAGATACCTCCATTGTAGAGTATGAGGGTGGATTGTGGGGGCTACCTCACCACTAGACCACGTTTACTAGCCAAGTCGGGTACTTTTCCTCCCTTACCAAGTTAGCCTTAAGCAGCTTCTATAACTGCACCTTCAACTAATATCAAAAGCAGATAATTTCTCATAATATTACTTACAAACCATATGTGTTAAATTATTTGTTTTATAATATAAATAATTAATTTTTTCATATAAATTTTATGTACAATACTGTACAAGCTTATATTATCTAGTACTCCTTATAGTTATCCTATCCAATTCTCTTTGTCCAGTCTATTTCTTATAATTCTAATCAGCTCTTGAAAATGGCAAAAGAAAAAAAAAAATCTTAGCATCTTAATTCTAGTAAAAAAGTGATTGCAAAAGTGAAAATGTCAATGGCTAAAGAAAAATTTTCACTTTTAAAATTGCTAACTTTTATATCTAATTAAACTTATAATTGTTAAATTTACAGTCTCATTTCTAATTATTAGACATTATATGTTTTGCCTAATGAACGTCTTCTACGGGTTTCCGTAATGCTTTGCTCTATCCCTGTTAATCCAGTTAATATTTCTTCCATACAAATCCTTAAAAATACAATAAAAAAGTAGAAAATTTGGGAAAACCAAAAAATCAAGAAAATTAAAGAAAGCTAAAAAATAAGAAATTTAGAAAAATAAAAAAATAAAAGATTTAAGAAAAGCAAAAAAAAAAAAAAAAAAAAAAAAAGCAAGAAGGAATCTTTATGCCTCAGTCAATGGATGAACGATTGGATAATAGGCTTACCAATTTGGTAGCCAATTTGGTGAATGTTATATAAGAAGATAGGCTACCATCAAAACAATCATAAGGAGGTCCATTAACCTTTACATCACAAGGCTTAGCATTTCGAGTTAGAAAAAGATGTAGTAAAATACAATAGGGAAAGCAATGTCTTTGCCTATCCCGACTAGCTCCTAGACCGAGCTAAGCATGAACTTTATTCTCGAATTATGGTTAATGAATATTTATAAGTTGAAGGATCTTTTTACCTTTTTTTTTTTTTTTTGTACATATGGGTTATTGAACAAATTTCTAATATAAGTACAAAAAAAAAAAAAAACCAGCGTAAGGTCGATTAAAATAGAGGTGATCAAAAGAATGATAAGAAGAGTTTAAAAGACTGAAGTAGTGGACTTGATGGCCAATTTTCAAGAGGAAATAGCATTTGTCTTCACTTAATATAAGTTTTGTTACCATCAAAACCTTTTAGGAGACTTCGATATTTTTTAGAGGATATGATTGAAGTTCAAGGAGTTACTTAATTGTAAAATTTGAGTTTCAATTTTCTAAATATGAAGAAAGCCATCAAAAAATTCCCATATGACCAAACATCCAAATGTTACCATATGTGGCTCATCATAAGTTTCACTACATCCACCTCGTGATGACGTTCAATCTAAGTTGAAAATAATTTATGAACAATTAGATGATAATGTACAAGAAGCATTTCTTGACGTGGCATGATTTTTAAGTGGAATGAAATATGAGCCCAAGTATAACCCTTTACCTTCTTGGAGACATCAAAGTAAGGGAAGGTTGACTCCCTTACAACATAAGATGCTGTCGACCATATTCACTTACACTTTGAACATATAATGATTTATTTTATGATAAGCCACCATTACTAAAAATCTTGAATACAGACATGACTACATTGTCATGATTAACTAAATCTCGTGACATGATTCCCTTTTCTAAGCTGCATAAATGTACTCGATACATTTGTAAGTCCAAATGGCATAACCAACCCTTCGTAGAGATAATGTCTAATCTTAAAAGCAATCTTCTATTCATTGCCAAGCTTAATGCGAATTTGGTGATAGCCACTTTGTAAGTTAATCTTTGAAAATATCTTAGCGACATGAAGTTCATTCTTTAAAAACTGAGTTTATAAAACCATGATTTTTCCTTAATTACTTAGAAGCCTCATTCTGAAAATTCCGACCTGTAGGTCTCTTTTCATGCCATGCCATGATATGTAACAATGACTCAAGAATATCAATCAATACAAAAAAAAGAGAAGGAATTTATTTTTCTTTCTTTTTATTTATTTCATTTTATAATAATAATAATAATAATAATAAAAATGAGGGATAGCAATCAGACTAGGTTAAAAAACCTAATCAGTAAAAACCAAGCCTAAGGCCTTCGGCTCTAGAAGGAAAACATAGGGCCTGTAACAGTGTACCCTTCATTTTTCAAATGTACACGTACAATGCACAGGTGATTGTTCAAGATTTAAAGGAATCATACCACATTGCTGCAAGAAGGATCATTTGTTGGCCGGAACTAATTACAATCAGCAAACTGGCTCTTAATGGAAGGGCTAGTTTGTCTAATCTTAAGATTTGAAGGAAGAGAATAAAAAGGGCTCGAAATTTAGAATAATAGGCTAAGAATGACTAGTAGGAAGACTATAAATAAGGGTTTAATGGAGACTTACATTATTAGATCATTATGTTATTGTATTAACTATATAATGTTATATCACTTTGAATATATAACTTTTACAACACTCTCTTATATGTTAGATTTAATAATACGACTTTATTATACCACTTCCACTGCAAGACAATTGATACACTTTGAGATCACCTATGGTCGATTGTGTTGATCACAATTTGTTAATAGCTTAAGAAGGTATCCAAGTCTAAGAAGTGTAGGTGTGACATATTATAAGACCCAATCTTCCAATGCATCTATCCTTATTATGAATACAATTAAAAGAAAAAAATATATAAGAATAATGTTGTTGGCACTACCTTAATTTTGGTTGAAAGTTTGATTTACTACCTAAATTTTCAACTTATCAAATTCAATTTATTACATATTGCATGTACTATAGCAGGTATTAACAGTAGCACAAAAAGTTTCAATTGGATATTGAATTTTGTTAGATATCTCTCACATATTTTAATGATAATAAAAAGGATTAAAAGCTAATAAATCTTTAAGAGTATAGGTTTATAGAAGGATTTTCAGAAAGTTTAATTTCGTAAAATTAAATTATATTTAGAAGCTTATTTAGAAGTTTTGAATGGAATGAAAATAGACTGGTCTGAAAATCTTTAGAGAATATTTCAAATGTTTTTATAAGAAGAATTGATACAGCACTTCAAAAGCTTATTTAAAAACTTTAGAACCAAAAGGCTAATATTCTTTAGAAGCTTATTCAGAAAGTAAGTCTGGAAATATAATGTTGAAAATAGATTCAAATTAATCAAGCCCTAGCTCCACTAGATTGGGCGTATTAGGAAAATACACTTAATCCCGTTTCACTCAAGATGGAGTTAAAATCCATGGAGATTATCTTTTGAGCGAATCAATTTTTGAAAAATTAAGTTATACACAAAAATGAATAAGGATAAGGTTGAATCGAATTTTATGGAAATTCAAATATGAGTTTTATACAGAAGTATCTAATAAAGCCTATCTCTTCATCAAGTTTAAAACAAAAGCTTATTTAGCGATTACTAATTGAAGGCTATCTGATTGAAAGCAAGACACGAAGAGTTGTTTTTTGAAATTCAAATAACCAAGATCTTCTCAAAATATCCAAGGAGTATCTCGAATAACTAACGATTGGATAAATATGGAAGTGAAGATAACCTTCATCTAATTAACCGTTGGAAGATTTATATATAAAAGAGAAAGGATTCAAAATATTTAAGTACCACTCTGAAAAAATCTCTCACAAAACAAAAAAATCGAGATCAGATTCTACCTTCTGAAAAGTCATAAAGAGTTCTTCAAATAGTTCTTTAGAAAGTTCCATAAAAAAACATTATTCTACATTCATCATTTCTTTCTTTAAGCAAAATTAATTGAGATTTATACTTTTATTCTCATTTGTAATTTGTAATTCTTATTTGTTGTATGAGTATTGAGACAAGTACATTTGTACTCTATAGATCTGTATTAACATAAATTGTAGAGAGGCTACATAGGCAGAACAGAGTATTGTAAAATCTATGTGTGACAAGTGCTTGTAATTTCTGTAATTTGATTTAGTAGATCAAACAAAATGACACCGATAAAGTAAACCGAGTCCCCAACAGTGGAGCTAGAAGAAAACAATAGGTAGAAGGCCGAAGCTCTATAAAATTTTTATCTGATATTCTCCTTCCTTACTCTTTTACTTTGCTTTATTGTTATGTGGTCAATTATTAAATATCATTGTTCACCATTATAAGTTGTTAAGAGAGGTAAATTTTATTTTATATCAAAAAAGTTTCAAAAAGTTAAAGATATAAATTCAATCACTCCCCTCTTGATATCTTATATAGGACCAACAAATTTGACAAGTTGAAAATTTATGTAGTTAATCGAACTTTCAACTAAAGTTTATGTAGCATTTACAACAATAACACAAAGATATAGAATATATATATATATATATATATTTATAGGAAAATTGTGTGTAATAAATACAAAAGACAATGTTAATACAAAGTAGGAAAAACATTACCAACACGATTTATTGATGATTCTTATCTATTGAAAAAGGTATAAGTGGGATTTGAATATTTAGTAAAAATAGGAGAAAGACGAAATGTCATTAGACATATTTTAGATAAACTTAAACCCGAAATTAGGATCTTGAATCATAATTGTGTTTTAAGCACCACAAATCTCATTATTAATGAATTCATTGAAAAGAAGTAATGTAGCAAACACTTTGCATCTAAAAAATTCATGAATTATATCTTTGGGAAAGTTAATGAATTGGTAATAAAAAACTCTAGAGAAAACATTTTAACAAATTATGATAGTTTCATATAGAAAATTAATTATTAATTTAGATGTACTAAATGGTGGCATAAACATAGACACACTAAACATTCCCATTATGTTTTAAGTAAGTACCATAAATCTCATTATTAATGAAGTCATTAAGAAGAAGTAGTGTAACAAGAAGCTTACACCTAAAAAAGTTATGAATTATATCTATGGAAAAATTAATGAATCGATAATAGAAAATCTAGAAAAAAAATTATTAATCGATGATAGTTGCATATGAAAAATTAGCTGTCAATTTAAATGCACTAAAAGGTGGCATGAACATAAACATACTAAACTTTTTGGTGAAATCACTAGAGAAGAAACATGAAGTTAGAAATGCTAAAGATAGACACACTTAAGTGATGAATGATTAAATTATTAAACATACCTTTAACGAGGTTAGTCAAGTAAAGTGATAGTCTTTGGGAGTTTAGTATCTTGAAGAAAGAGAGAGAGGGTAGGGGGGGTGGGGTGGTCGGGCGGGCTTAACACTAAGGAATGAGAACATGATACTTGAAATAGAGAGCTTGTAACGTCTAAGTTTTTTTTAAGAGGTAACTTAAAATCATTAATGAAGATTTGAGAGATAATATTGAAATCGCTGTGAAAGATTTGAAAGATAGTTTAAGGATTGAATAATAATTTTGTAAATATATTATAAGATCATACTTGTTAATTTCAAATTATAATGTTCTCCAAAAGTTAAAATATTATATTCAAAATAATTACATCAAAGACCCTATAGTTCTTGTAAATAATATCAACTAACAATAAATTAGGCAAAGCAAAGGAAACCCAGCAAAATACCCTCTCCTTGCTATGGTTTTTATTTGAAAATGGAAGACTTAACTAATTCTTATTACTTGATGAAGAGAAAACTACTAAAAGAAGACTAAACGAATATAAGTACAAATAATCTAGATAAGGAATAATGTATTTGAACCATCATTATATTAACTTATGATTCAACAAAATTAGACAATATATCCTCATCCCTCTTCCCCTTCTTATGCCTTATGAACTAGTCATTCCCATTTTCAGTGTCCATCCCACTTCTATTTCTACATTTATCCTCATTCTTGTTAAATTATGACTAGACTAGCTAAGAAAACTGACTAATTAACCAAAGGATCTACAGTTTCGGGTTTAACTTACTTAAGAGGAAAAAATGTTAGCATATAATATCAAATAGCATCAAATTGATCTCAAGTACGAGAATTCTAACTCAAAAAAGAATCACATTCTCTTTTAAAAATATAGAAATCATAAGCAAAAAATCAAGTTTCCCCTCTTCTACAATCATGCTAGCCACTATTCATTTGCAATTCTATTTTTATTCTTCATGTATCTTTAATTTCCTTAGCTAAATATAAGAGTACAAGTGAATATTTAATAATAAAATTATAAGTTATACTCTAATTAAAGTTATATAAGAAGGCTTCATGAAGAAGAAACAAAGTTTAGTCAATTGCTTATTTCATTAAGCCAAGTTATCCCTCCATTCTTTTTCTAAACTCTATCTATTCAAGTACTTTTAACTTTCACTTTCAAATGTCACTTTGCACCTTCACCTTTCCTCTTCCATGTCTATTAGCAGTCATTTTGCCTTTCCTTTCCAAACCTTTCTCAAGTGAAAATAAACAACCATCTTTTGTAGAGGCAAGAAAATCTTTATGTCAACTTTTTTCCTTTACTATATAAATATCTTAGAAAATGATTCTTGTTATGTTCCTATTTCTAATATGAGGCTTAAGATAACAATTTTAAGGATATCTTTCAAGGATCAACCTAATTAGTAAGGTAAAATTTAATAATTTTCAAGTATCCTCATAACTACTAACATATCATTTCTTTTTTTTTTTTTCATTTTCTTTTTAATCATTATTTTAAGTAGGATTATAACTATAAGAAGATTTTCTCAACCTTTATATTAACATACTACGGGTATCATTCCATCTTTTCTTTTGAACTTACATGAAGAAAATTAATGGTAAAAGTTAGTCTTTATGATTTAATCATTATTTATTTCAACCTCTAATAAATTATGTGTGAGATAATTTTTCACAGATAATCCATCCATTCTAGTTTTAAACAAAGTTACTAAATGACTATACTTACTAACCTATAACTTTATGACTTTTTTAATTAAATGAATTTTATAATAATAAAAGCTAATAAAAAGAGAATCTAGATTGTAAATAAAAGCTACATTTAGTTTAGTAAAAGTCAATAACTCTAGTAAATTTTGACTTTAATTACTTATATAATTATTCGACATAAATGATGAAACTTTGAGAACTATGTGAGATAATAGGGAAATGGAATTCTTAAGATCAACCATAGAGTTACCATATGATGTGTAGATCGTAGTTTTATGGACATATGTCTAAGGTGAAGTTATTTTGAGGATGTTATAATATACCATGACTTGAATAACAAGTAACAAAATTTGGAAAAAACGAATCTAAGAAGCAAAGGACTATGCAATTAAGAGGATGTACCATGACTTCTTCTAACCAAATGCAAAATTGCTACTCTTAATGACCAAAATGAATAATTTTATCTAAAATTACATTTCATTAGTTTCACTACGAAAAATGTGACTTAAAATGAAAAAGTTGTAACTAAATTACAAAAGAAGATGAACCAAAAAATTAGTAAGCTCGTGATAGGTTAACTTGCAACCTTATGTTTTCATTTTTAGTATATTTTGTTAGGTAAAGTTAAAGAAATTTCTAAGTATCCTAATAACTACTTTAATTCCTAGCATCTATGATCGAGTGAGTATCTTAAATTATTATCATCTAGCAATGATTATAAATGGTGGTGCATTTAATTTAAATCTCAATCGAATTGTGCTTGAGGTTTATAGGAAATGTATGGCTTGATTTTTCAATCAATTGGGTTGGACGTAAAAATAATGTAGACAAGCTTTAATGCTTCATGAATGAGCTGCATAAGTTTAAGTATGAAAATTGAGACCAAGCAGGTTGACGTAAGCATATGCGTTGGCTTGAACTTACAATAGCCTTGGATGTGTGCTTTGAACCATTTAGACTTAATTTTCAAATTAAGGCAACGTAAAACATGTGTTCTAATTCCCTTATCAAGTGGGTTGAATGATGATGTTGTTAGGATGTTTCATACTAGACTTAAATGAATATAAATTAACATGGGCCAATTTGTTGCTTCATCTTATGTTGGACATAATGAGTATGGCTTGACACTTGGCTTTTGATTAGATAATGCATGAATTCAAAAGTGTTGGCTTATAAAGTTATGAAATGGGTGGGTTGCTAATTAGGTAATGAGTGGCATAGTATATTAACTTATAATTCCTCATTAGGTAGTGAATTGACATTAAAATAGACTAATGATAGCATAATGCATGTGGACTTTATCATTCTTGGTCCATTTTCTATGTAATTCCTATACTTCAAACAATTTATGTGCATATTTTTTGAATTCACTCATTTTTCCTATCAAAAATATAGAAATATATACATGAGTGTAGCATAAAATTAGGATAAAATGTATAATTTTCATACTTATCAATCGTCATGCTTTTGATAAAGTTAAAGTCCACTAAATCATTTTAAGTCTACATGCATCTAGAGATACAATAGATAAGGAAAACATTTTATTTCATTTTTCTAGTGAACATGATAGAATCCTAACCTTTCAACTATTCTATTGACCTTTGGACCCTTAACCCTAATTAGACTCTAAGGCCTTCAAGGATTAGTTAGACAAATCTTATGTCTACAGCTAACCAAGAATGAGTACTAGTACTAAGTAGGATCATCGCTGCATTCCTTCTTCACCCTTTTAGGGATGTATACACTTGTTTGAGCTCCCGAGCTGCCCTCATTGTACTTAGCCAACCTTATCAACAGTTCAATAAGGATGGCCAATGACTTCAATCATACTACAATACTCCCCAACTATGCACTTCCAACCTACCCTAAAGTTTGACTTAGTTTAACATTGATCTTAGAAGTAATCTTTGACCTATCCCCAACATCTTCACAACCTAACTGACCTACCCACCATCAAGGCACAATCATGTGTTTCTCTTTTATAAACATGTACCATTATTCTTTTCATGTATTTGCCCTTTATACCTTCTTTTATTATGTCAATGTTAATATATTTGTAATTACCTTTTTTATAATACCCATTACCAACTTGTTACCTTAAGAAGCTTCCTATAAATAGCTTCTTTTCATGTAATCGCATAATCTTTTACCTCATTAATGACTATTATGCTTCTTGCTAGATACTCTCCAAGTTCTCTCATCCTGCACTCTTTATCTAACCTGATTGTAGCTAAGATTAGTAATAAGTAGACATTAATCGAAGCCTATGTGTCATATTAAGCCTAAGTTGAAACATGTAAAACCATCTTAGTGCATCATATCCAAGAAGGTTGTTCAAGGTGAGAGATGAGTGTTTCCAACCCATTATCATTTCTTTCATTGGTGTAAAGGACCTATTATCATGGTAAGACTTAGTAAAACTTAGCTTCTAGGAACTCCAAAATGAGCAATTGGGAGAATTTTCTCTTGTGGTGCTATTATTTTGTAGCCGAAAGAATTACTCTTATGACATATTTAACTATTAAGTAGCCAATGATGACTTGTTAAGAAAATTTTGTGAAATTATTAGATAACCATTGGTGGTGCTATAGTATTCTCAACCAATGGTAAAAGGGAGTGATTTAAACCCTTAGACTTCATACTAACTATCGATAGACCGTGTAGTGTTGCAGTTCATATGGTTGATTCATCCATTTTATATGATTGGTAACTTGCTCAATTTACTTAAACGATGATATGACTTGATATCTCTTTAAATTGGTTATAGCTTTATACTCTTATATTGTTCCAATTTTGCAGGGTCCCTTTTGGGCATTTCTAACTAGATCTATGCCTTGGCTAAGAACTCAAGCCAATAACAATTAGGGTTTTGTGGGTTTATTGAGGAATTGATATATGTATTATTTAGACCCCAAAAGTTTTACGATGAGGTATGTGATAATAATTAGACTCGCTTACTACTTTATAAAAAGACTTTTATAACTTAAAAATTATTAATGTAATGACATTTATTATAATATGCTCTTATTGTGTTATATTGCATATTCCATTGGTGCATCTTATAGTGAGAATGGATTATGTTCTTTGGAGTTATTCCTTAACTTTTGAGTAACACATGGAAGACTATTACGATAAGGGTATCCCTTGGGCTATTGATAGTTTTAAGTGATAGAGGAGTATAGGTTTTAAAAAGAATAAAGTTAGACTATAAATTATAGAATATGAAATTTTAAATAAGAGAGTGGGAAAAACTAGAGAACATAAGTATAATATTGTTAAAACTAAAAAAACCACCCTAATCTCTTTTTTGTAGATGGATATGCCAACTACAGATGTTATTGAGATCATTTCTCTATATTGGAATGAGAGACTCTTGTGGAATATAGATTACGATTCAAAGTCTTATGTGCTTAGTTTGCACTATTACATAAACCTTGAGCATTATAATCAATAATGGTACGTTGGAGATGTAGGTTAAGTTAAAAATGATTAAAGTATGAATTTGACACTTCTTACAATTTTAGTAGAATATATATACTGATTGGAAAATTTTTCCTTTTAAAGTAGGTAAATTAATGATAGTGGAGAACTAACTTTGTTGTAGGATGTGCAAAAGACTTAAATTTTCAGATTTTTGCAAGTGAACTTGCATGAACAATTTTTTGACATAAAAGAAGTGATCTTTTTTGTTGATATCAAGATAAGTGCCATGGGAAGACATTTATAGGAGGAGAGTATGCATGACCTCCCCTACCTTATCTCGATATGTTTATCCTAGGCCCTCCATGATTTAACCATCAACTATGATTACATGTGCAAACTATAAGATATCTTCTTATACTTCAAATCTAACAAAAGTGAACATACTGTTAGGTATTTGGCTCTAGTGAGGACAGATGTAAAGGGAATGAATTTGTTAACAATATTTAGTAATGCAACAAGAGGATTGGGATTGACACCAAAGCTTATTTTCATGAACCTCCTTCTTTCTGGATTCAAAGAGATATAATACTTGAATTTTATATGATGGAAAGGAATATGGTTGGTACAAATGAAGTAGTAGAAGGAATAAACGGGGTAGGGGGGCAAGAGAATACTTTTGGATCGTATAGCCTAAGGATCATGTCCCTAAATATAATGATTAGGAGACAGGATTTTCTTTGTGGATCAATTTTCGAGATGATGATGATGCATCCAACATTGCATCACCTTAGGCAAATAAAAAATACCAAAGTGTAAACTCTAGTTTGATAGAAAGTGATGGATCTTTGAATAGTAATTCAGGGTTTAAACCAAATCTATCAAACTTTATTTTTTTTCTTGTCGAAATTTAAACAATAAAGATAATGGAGGAAGGATGATTGAATGGTAAATGGTAGATGGCAAATTTATTGGATGAATATGTTAACAAATATAAGTATTTAGTGTCTTAGTAACTTTTGTAATTAAGAATCTTGGTGGATCATTTTGAATGTAAATATAGATTCAAATGTTAAATTGATGTTATACATAGATAACATAGTGATGTGTAAGTGACTGTTATGATCTTAAGTACGTATGCTAAACAATCTGACTAGATATGTAATGATATAAATTGTAACTTTATTGAAGTAAATGAAACATTACAAGTAATGTTATATGAATAGTTAGCACATTTTTCTTTCTCTAATTCTTACTTATTTTTGAAATGTTTATGTAAAGAAGCAAACTAGCTAATACATATATACACATATGCATATATATATAACTTGATCTAAGATAGTATATCATAATTCTTTCTTACAATACACTCTGATGATGTAAATTATGACAAAAATTCATAAAATGAAATGTGGGAGGCTCGAGATATCAACAAGCTTACAAAAACCCATCCCTTCATCTCAAGAAACAACTCATGAAATTTTAGAAACTATTAAAAGACATACAAATATGTTGAGGAATTTATTCAAAGGTATGTTGTAGCAATAGCCTACACTAATGCCTACTTCACTCGTAGCAATGGGAGAAGTGTCACCCCCACCAATACAAGAAATGCCTATGGCAACAACATCTTATATTGCCCCCACCTTAACCATATTTGAATTCACTACTTAAATTTAATAACATT
This sequence comes from Lumnitzera littorea, assembly GCA_024138015.1. Taxonomy (NCBI): domain Eukaryota; kingdom Viridiplantae; phylum Streptophyta; class Magnoliopsida; order Myrtales; family Combretaceae; genus Lumnitzera; species Lumnitzera littorea. The sequence goes on along the minus strand of JAMXBB010000009.1, from coordinate 29,683,313 downwards.
TATTATGAAGGAATCTTAGGCTTATTTCAAATTAAAAGATCATTTGATGCTTTTGAAATACCTCCTTGCTTGAGGATGGATTATGATACTTATATACTAAAATTAAGGGCAAGATCTTGGTGGGAAACAAAAATAAAAACAATGCCCTAGCTAATTACATTGGAAGACTTTAAAAGAGAATTTTTCAAGGAATGATTTTCTTTCCAATTTAAAAGCTAAGTAACATGTAAATCTACTTCATATTACTTAAGGAGGTCACAATATTGAGTAATATGAAAATGAATTTAATAGACTATTGCAATTTACGTATACTTAATACCAAGATCGTAAAGATTTTAAAGTGAAAGTATTTTTCTTTGGGCTTGAACTAGATATTCAAATAAGGTTAAAAGAATTTGAAAAGGAGCTAAGAAGGTGAATAAGAATTATTGAGGCAAGGAATGATGCTGGGAAAGAGAAATTCTGATGATGCCAGGTTAAGTTAAAAGGGTAAGGAACTTATATTCTACCATACATTACCATATGTTGGGAACCAATCGATTAGGATTAATGTAATGCAATATTGAAATATAAAGAGAGGTATTATTTTTTAGGGTGTGAGAGGAGAGGGGTGGTGATTAGGAGAGAGTGAGAAAGGGTACAAGAAAGGCAGAGTCTATGCTTAGGAGTTAGGAAAGGAAGTAGTTAAGATGTGATCATAGACCCAAGCCTCTCATCATAAAACCGAGGATGGAATTGAAACTGACACATAATGGAGCTACCAAATTAAGCTAAAATCAAAGGAAAACTAGTTTTAGAGCATTCATCCAAATGGACATAATTACTCAACCGACCATGTAAAAGAAATGTGAATCGATCACATCTCAAGCCTCTTTATTCAATTAGACCAATTCTCCATCCAACTAAGTTCTAAGAGTAGCCATTTGATCAGCATTCTCTCCCATCTGACCATCTAGCAAAATAGAGCTACTGATCCTTAAACTCATGTACCATTTAACCAGCTTGTTGAAAGCTATTTGACTAAAGCTTACTGTAACATATTGTTTTTATTACATTTGTTAATTTAAGACTTTGTTTAATTACTATATTACCTTTATAACAACTAAGTTACTATTAATCATGATTTGTAGACATTTTAGTAACAAGACCTTGATTTTATCATTTTCCATTATACGAACTCTTAGGTTTATGTTAATGGATATTGAGTTTCTACTGTTTATTCCTTAAGTTCTTATCAATCATGTTGATTGTGCTGAACCCCTTTTTAAGAAACTGTGAGTACATCATTTTTCTAATTAACAATTCATAGTTAATTTAGCATTGATGGACCATATCAATTATTAATTTAACGATAACCTAGTTCATATATGATAGTGAGTGTAACTAGAAGGGCCTGTGTCCATATACTTTCCATTTTCACATTTTATTCTCAAAAGTACCAAAACAAAATTTAATTTCTGGCTTTAGTTTCACTTATTGCACGTTCCATATTAAGTACCCTCTAAGTCCTTAGCTTATGCACATCAATTAGGGTTCTATTGGAAAAAGAATAAAAGGGGGTAAGTTCTTTAAATGGAAGAACGAAGAGAAAAAGACTATGTTGCCCTAGAATATAAATATTTTTATAGGTATTTTAAAGAGTATATAAGCTTAGAGGTGTGCAAATTGGTTAACTGAACACGACCCACTTTATCTCATAAGTTAAATAGACCGATTAATTTTGGTCTACTTTATAACCGAACTAAATTTTTGTTGGCTTAACCGACCTACTTTGGCATATAGGTCAAATGAACCAACCCATTTGTGTCTTCATCTTTCATTCTTTTCAAGTTATAAATATGTGTTTGATTATTCATTAGTTGTAACCTACTTACTTTGAACATGTCTTTCTCATTTAAGGTAGATTCCACCAAATATACACTCATTTGCTTATACAAATTACTTTATACTGAAATAATCAATGAATGATAAACTTTGTAACCATTTTGTAAGCATATTTTTACAGTGAAAATGTAGACAAAAATATTATTTGACTTGAATTCCAAGCCATTTTGTTCATTGTTGCATTATAGTATTATCAAATAGCAAAATACATTAATGCACTTCATTGTTTATATAGCTTTTCATCCTAGTTGAAATTTCTACTTTTCATCCAATTTTATATGTGCTCAAATAAATAAATAGTCAATCTTTCATTGCAATAAAACTAACAAATGTCAAATGCAATTAAAGTTTAAAAAAGGATTGATGGACCAATTAAAGCTAATTTAGATATATTATTATAACCCTCCATTGATCCATCACAAATCTCAACCACTAAAAAAAAGAAAAGAAAAGAAAGTAACGTAACCTTAAAAAGAAGTTACAAAAGAGTATTGCATGATCGATTGAAAAAAGCAACTCTACTCCCTTTTATTATTCTAGCAAATTAACCAATTTAGGCTACTAAGATAATCCATTAGAAATGAACACATCTCATCTCATAATTTTTAAAAAAACATGGCTTTTCATTAGCAATGCCTCGAAAGACATAATTTAAAAAATTACATAAATATGAAATATACCAATTACCATATTAGAGTTTTAAAAATTACATAAACATGGAAGTTGTTCATCATATCAATGAGACAATCAATTAAAGGGAAATAACGACTTTGGAAACTCAACTCAAAATTTCAAACCAAAATAAAAACAAAAAAACTAAAAGAGGAAAATAAATGAGCCAGCGTAAGTTAAAGAGTACATAGTTGGAGGCATGCGTTTCTGTAGTGGGTAGATGACGGTAGTGTATTGTGTTGTTAAGGTTAGTGCGTATTGGTGATTGACTTATGAGAAGCTGAGACTTGAGAATAAAGAGAGGATAAAGGAGGAGAGGGGCATGCATGCAAGTAGAAAATAAAAACTTAGGGTTAATATTATGCTTACAATTTTTCTATGTGTAATTAGATTTAACATTAGAAAATAAGATATTTTTATTAGATAATGAGTAGGCAATTTATCATTAGCTTCTTGTATGAGGAATGGTGATGACTATTGACTTTACACAAACGTTTGAGTTTGATTTTTAACCTTCTTTTTTAAAAGAAAGTGGGAAGGAGTTAGTCTACTTTAAACCATAAGTTAAATGAGCCTTACTAAATTGGCCTGCTTCTTAAATGAGTTGAAAAACTTGGCCTTAACCCATTTTTAAGGCGAGTTAAATGGGCTGATCTTAGGGTTAAAGCCTGTTGTACACCTCTATGAGCTATACAAGATTTTAAATTAAAGTGCATCTATTCCCATAATTTTATCAGTTTTTTTATAATTTACTAACATTAAAATTTTTTTAGAAAACAAAAAGCATTATGAAACAATGATAGAAAGTCAGGATATACTTACCTATTATTCTACTTTTACCCTTCATTTAAATACTACAGAGCATACTTCCTATGAAACCTAATTGCTTATAGAGTTTTCAAGAATTTCTTACATACAATAACTTAAGTGTGGCAACTATAGTTCTAAAATTTTCAATCTTTATTCAAGTATCAATCAACTACTTTCTCAAACATTGAAATTAATCAAAAAAGGTATGTTCTTAGTTTTCTCTTTGTAAATGAAAAATCTCACATTTAAGATTAATATCGAAAAATTTATTTTGAAATCTTTTTCAGATTTCGATGATCTGAAACTTTCACATGATAATCTATTAGATTTTATATTATCTGTTATGATCTTATCATTTAAGTTATTACCATTGCCTATATATGAAATTTTGATTAATGTTCAATATTTTTAATTAATAAAATCTACTTTCTTGCATTTTTTTAATCTTCTTTTAATGCACATGGTGGGATCTTTCAACTCTCTTTTTCGATTCTGATGTGATTTGATGGAGTAATTGACTTTCAATATGCAAAAGCAATGAATTTTAACTTTTCATATGAAATAACCATGTATTTTTATTGATCTTAGGTATTATAAAAAATTAATTTGAAATTCAGCTTATAAATTTCATAATCTAACATGAACGTGGACGATTTGAAGGAAGAGTTCAAGATCTTAAAAATAAATAGAAATAATGTGCCTCCATCAAGATTTTATTCATACCAAAATGATCCGTTGTATCCATCAGGTTTTTTTGCAAACCAAAGTGACCCATTTCCCCACCCCTTTGGCTAGGTGAGTCATTTTTGTTTGTTCTTTAATTATTTTTATATCTTATTTGTTATATGTATTGTTGCAATCTTTTTTGGTATGATTTTCTTATTAATTGAATTTATATTATTATTCATTTATAATACTTTCATGTGACATTAGCATTCAATTTTATGATTGAATTAGATAATATATTCAAAAGAATTACCTTAACCATAATTGTTTAATTGATTGATAAAGTTTGGACATTGGTTGGTTGATACAAACTTAGATCTTATAGCAAATCTTAAAATGGGTAGTTTTATTTTTGGGAAATTACAAAAAACCCTCCTAAACTTTGAATTAAATATGGATTGATCTCATGAACTTTCAAAATGAGGTTTTTGACTCTCTAAACTTTCAAAAATTGACAAAGAAGCCCCATAACCCCTTTAAACTTTAATTTTAGTACATAAACACTCTCTAAACTTTGATTTTTGTGCGTAAATACTTCCAAACACCTTATGGTTTAGGGGAGTATTTGCATACCAAAATAAAAGTTTAAGAAGTGTTTATGCACTAAACACAAAATTTAAGGGTTATGAGAGTTGTTTTGTCAATTTATCAAAATTTAGGAGGTTAAAAACCTCATTTTGAAAATTTAGGAGGAAAATTTGCACCAAAGTCAAAGTTTATGGAGTTTTTTTTTGCATTTTTCCCTTTTTTTTTCATACAATCTTACTCTTTTTATGTATCTATCTTATTTTGATGATTAATACTTATAGATATAAAGATTTGAGACTACGTTTAAGTAAATTATTAAAGTTTTGAATAAGTTAAATAAAAGATCAATGGCTTAGTAATTTTCAAATATGTAATTTTTTAGAATAATGTTAGACAAAATGCCTAATAGCACCTATTTTATGTGCATGAAAAAGTAAGGTTAGTAACATTACCTATCCTCAAAGTAAGCTATAATATAATCCTTCTTTTAATTCTTTCAAAACCTTTATCACTCATCTAGAAAATATATAATAATATAATTGATTCATTTGACTCGTTGATGATGTTTATAACTTATTCAAACACCACCATAGATGCTGATAATCTCTAATAAAGTTATTGCTTATCTTGAGTAAAGAATGATATTATGCTTGGTATTTAGGAATTCGCCTAAAATGGAATTGTGATTCCAAGTGCTATTCAATTTCTCATATTTTGAAGTATTTCTAAAAGGTAGTATAGTGATTCCTTGAGATCAACAATTATAACTTTAAGGGGAATTTGATTCCATTTTTTAGGGGATAGAATCTCAATTGTATTTCGCCCTTATTAATCATTACTAATAAAAATTAATTATTTAACCTTCAAACTAATTATAACATCTAATAATTGAGAACATTTTTAACAAATAATACCATACATGCATCTCATTCTATTCCTATTACAGCTAAATAGAATATTAGAATAAAATCAATCATTGTGTAGGTGTTTTTGAACATGGAATGAATTTATCAATTTGATCCTAATTCTATTTCATTCTCTTCGATTCGAATCCTTTCCCATTAAAACCTTCTTATATACCAAAGATGATGTAAGTATATTAGAAGGCCTTGATGTTTGTATAAAAACTTAAAAGTCAATTAACTCTCCTGATCTTAAGTGACTCATTTGAATTTTCTATTTTCTTATGAAAATTTAATTAAACTATCTATTAAAAGTATGACTATTGTGCTGTATATTTTGAAAGAAAGGAAAGATAAGTTAGGATTCATAGATCACTAATTACTATATAATAAACTTTTATATGACATCTCCCAAAAATCTAACATCAAATAGTAAAACAAAACTTCTCATATTTGCTTATAAAACATTTTAATTAAAAGTTTAACAAATGGTGCTTGTGATAAATCGACTATCAATCATTCTATTAATCAGCTTATGTATCAACGAGATCAAACCAATTAGCATATATCCTTTTATACTCAAATAAGTTGAATCCTAACTCATCATAAAAATCATCACTTGAAAACATTAAACCCTAAATGAATGACTTATAAAGCTCAACATGTAGCCATTGCATCACATACATATACTAATCTGCACATAGGCTTATAATTATTAATGGAGTAAACATGCTTCATTCAATTATTTATTTAGGCATAGTAATTAACAGTCTTAATGTTGCAAAATTTGAAATAACTTAGATTATAGTCATAGATGAGCCAAATCTAGAATAATATGACAATAATAAACATAAGGAATAATCTAAGTCTATACTACCAATTCCAAAAGATATCATTTCATAGTAAGTTTACCATTGTATTGAGCTATTGGAGCACAATCCTTCTACATTGTTTGAATAAGCATCTCATATAATATACTTGCCTTATTACAACTTCATCCTTTTATGATTGACTCATATTAATTGCAATTTCATCACATCTACAACTAGTTAAGCCAAAAACCATGTCTTAAGCATTGAATTAATCACATTATCCTAAGAACCCATTTTTCTAAGGCTATGAAAACATAATCCATGATTACCCATCTACTAATCTCAACTAAAGTCATGTACAAGAAAGTACATACACTTATTAGGTCAGATAGTTATTAGCTAATATTATTCTCACTTTCACACATGTGCATCATATAACAACAATTATGTACTTAGTCTTAGCTCAACGTCCTGATAGTTATTGAAATTATAGTTTATATGTAAACTTTACACATAATAGAATAATAACTAAGTAATATATAAAAAAGTTAAAATTCTAAAGCCAAGGCATCATTCCACCTTTATGTACTTAATTCTAGGACTGTTAGGTTCATATTAAGGGACTAATAGGTCACTTACCTAATGTAAATAAATAAAGTGATCGACTAAGGGTTCTAAGGGGTGAGGCAATCAACCTCATTGAGGGGGTCAATTGATTGGTGTAAAGGTGTGGCTAACTACCTTATATAAAGGTAGTTGCCCCCTTTCAAATTAATGGTTAATTAACTTAAGGTCTTACAAAGTCAATTAGCCTTTCCCTAATAGTGTATTTTTGTGCATAAAGGTGCTCTTTTTTTAACTATTTTTGTTAGGTTTTCCACGATTCATCTTTCCTAAGAATTACAAATCTTCTTACTGTAATCATGTGATAGATTTCTTAAAGTTCTCTAATCCATTCAATCAATTCTCCTTAGATAAGTATTAATCTTAATAAGTTTTAAGATCTCATTACTAAAGATATTTAAATATATGAAGTGATTCCTTTAAAGGCATCTTATGTTTTATAACTCATGACATAAGTTGGTTTATACATAAATCTAACAAAGTTTCCAAAACCTAAGTTTTGTACATACCACAATGTGACCATATTTCTAAAGAACTAGGATTAAGCTAAAATCGATTATTTTACTTATATCATGTTTGGTATGAAGAAATGGTTCGAAATAGAATGGAATGAAGACTAGAATGAGAAATCCTTTCTAATGTTTGGAAGTTGTCATGGAATGGAATGATATTAAATGCTCAAATAAAATTATTTATCGAAACTGCCCTTTAGTTCATCTTATAATTTATTTTAAGGTTAGAAAAGTAATTTTAATTGATTATGATTAATGAAGTGGGAATTAAATCGCGATTTCGCCTTTTACCTTCTTAAAGGCAAAATCGCGATTTTGAGTTCAAAATATACTTCCAAACTTGTGGAATAAGAATTAAACTCAGAATCGTGATTCTGTTTCGACTCATTCTTGCATACCAAATGTGACATTAGCTTAATAAGAGGATGAATCTTTGGTATGAAAAGAACACGTAAAATTGTCTAATTCTATTTAAAACAATTCCTTCCATAAAAATAACATTTGGTTAGGGTCCTCATTATATTTAATAGAAAAATGAAGAACTCTTCGATTCATTTATCAGTTTATGTATAGCCATTAAAAAAGAATCCTTGAAACTCTTACTTCCATCATACTATAGGGGACATTGTTTGATTTTTGTTAATGCTTATCATTAGATAACTACTCACATAATTGATAAGAATTGCTTACTATTGAGTCAGAGAGAGAAAGATCCATCAAATTATGGTAAGGAAGTGGCAACAATTTAGAGGAGGGATGACAATAAGAGTAAAGAGAGACCTAAGGTTTTCCTTAAGAGTGCTAGGAGACTATAAAGGAAAGGATGAGCTAGCTCTTTATTTAAACAAAAACATAAGAGTGGGTTACTTCTGAGTTTGGATGATTGATTATAGTTATTTAAGTATGTTATGTTTATATTATCACACCATGTGATTCTTTTGTGTGTACTCAACATCATAAGAGAGAAAGGAACTTAGTTGATCAACACGCAAATATTAACAACTAACTCTAATTATAAATGAATTTGATTGAAGTTTGATATAAATTTAAAGGATTTAAATAACTGAATTAAGGCATTGGAAACTTAACCGATTTTCTAAGTACAAGGTCCTCATAGTTAAGTGATATCAATATTAGTCTTTAAATAAGATAGATCAAAATCGATTATCCCTTCCCCTAACAATTGTTATTGTAGTTCCCTACAAAAAAAAAAAAAAATTGTTATAATAGTTAGAACAAAATAAATAAATAAATAAACTTTTGGTATAACTATAGATGCCTTCTAGTTCACCTTTTCTTTAGAGCATTTCTTTTTATGTATAAATATTTAAGATCATTATGGTAATTTCCTGTTTTAGAAAATTATTGAATTTTCTCCATTTATACTTTGAAATTTATATTCTTTGTTTGTTTAAATGGTACATTTTTTGTCATTCTAGTTATATATTAAGTTGTTTCTTATAATTCTTTATTTCTTTTTTAGTGTGTTCACTCTTTTTCTTAAAAATCAAGTCATATATACCTTTCTATAGCCATTGTAATTATGGTTTCTTGTTCTCAACTATAATTTTGCCATTAACTTTATGGCATGTTCACTTTATTATAATAATAATTTCATTTTCCCCTTCTTCCTTTTAGAATTACCATTTTAGTGTTTTGTTAATGTGTTCTTTCAATACCCTCCTCCTCCTCTTCGTTCTTCTTCTCCTTCCTTTTTCCCCATAACCAGACTATGCACCATAACTATAATCCATGTCACCAAATGACTCACATGGTCTAACCCCTAAGAACATCACACCTAAGGCCAATTTTACCTTACAATTGCACCCATAGATTAGTGATTGTATTTATGAATAAATCTACATAACCATTGCATCTACCCATCGAATCATCATGCCTATGACCACACCATGCACTACAAACCATACTTTTACACAACTATAAATCACGAACCACTACCACATTCCTGAACCATAGCTATGAACTACACTTATACACCATTGAACCATGAACCATGCATCACCATAGTTCGTGGGCCACAAAACCACACACCATGGTTCTTGAGCTATGTTGCCATAACCATGAACCAGAGTTGCACCACTACAAACCAGAGTTGCACTACCATGAAATGGATCATCTAGTAGATATTACCACTTTGTTTAATAATCTTTAGTTAGTTGAAAAGAAAAAGTGAAACAATCTAAAACAAAAGAACTATTGTAGGATGAACATATTTTACTTTCCATTTTTCTTTTACTATATAGTTATGAGGTATTAGGTTATGGATTGGTGATTATTGTTTGGTGGTGGATGGTATTTAGGGTTTGTGTTAGGGGTAATGGTTGGATTCAATTTAAAAATTTATTGGTAATTTTGTAGTTTTAAGGAAAAAGTACACTTTTAAAATTTAGTGTTTACTTACTTTTCTATTTGAGTTCTCAAGCTTTTTTTTCCTTGTATTTAAATTCTCAATATTCTCAAAACCTTACAAAGATAGGATTTTCGTACAACTTATTAAAGTTTTCTATCCATTTATTACTTGTATCAACTTCAAAATGGTTCATAATAATTAATTTAACAAAATTGTGGTATCAAAGATATTTATCTACACAATATAATAAAAAATAAAATTAATGATATAATATGAGTAAAAATAAAAAAAAAAATTGAAAGTAGGAAAAGTGAATAAAAATAATTGTGTGTACTCTAGCCATCTTAGAGGACTAGTTAATATATATTCAACATGGATGGAAAATTTAATGTATTTAGTAGAAGTCCTATTATTAGAAGGTTGTGAAAACACTGATGGCTCAAATAGAAGAAAAGCAGATAAATGTTATGTACTAAAAATGTACTTTTTCTTTATTTTAATTCTATTATTTATCTATTCAATATACACAATTTATTCAACTAAACGAAGTAAAAAGCTATTACTTATCTATACTATTCTTGGTGAATTGCAATATACTTTTTGCCTCATTCCATATGGTGAATTGAACGAGCTATTAATATTATAACATTTATTTATTTTTAATTTACAATATACATGTTGTTACTTTATATTTTACTTAAGCGATAGAAGATATATTTATATTTAAGCACACATATAATTAGGGATGCTATCGAGGTAGGTTTAAAACAAGTTTAATAAAATTTGAACTTACCCATTACTGTTGAATATAAGGGTTCCTAAAACCTACAAAAACCATGGTAACCCATGACTTACCTTAATTGGAATATTACGCACCACCCTCCATTCTTGAACAATTATTTTTTTTTTTTCCAAAAATTCTAATCTAATAGGCATCTTCTAATTACAAAAAGAAAATTCATATCTCTTTCACAACATTAACAGGAAGCCTTAAAAAATATAATTTAAACAAGCAAGTAAAACTATATTTCATCTACACATCAAAATACCATTTAAAGATGGGAGGTCATCAATTGTCACCAAGGCATTGTCTATTAGCAAAATACTAGGTTTAGCATGATAGCTTATCCAACTAAGGCATAAATTAACCTAAATCTAAAGTTATAGTAGTGGAGTTCAAAATCTCATACCACAAAATGTAATCTTGGTTGAATGGCATGAAAGACATATATATATATATATATATATATATTTGGATAATTGCAAGGAAATAGATTTGTTATCATAAACATTACATAAAACTTGTTTGTGACTTACTTAAAACCATCGAAGATGAATAAAGAAGATAAGATTCAAAACTAACTTGTTTGTGTCCTTTTCGATAACAATCAATATAGGAATGAAGTCAAGTTTATGACTTCATTAGGTGATTAGGGTTGTGGAAGAGTTTAAAGGTGGGAGTTTCAAGAATAAGAGTGGTGGGGTGGATGAAGGAAGTAAAGTGATATAATTAAGATTTGGTTTGGAGCTAAAGGCTAAATAGTAAACACTAAATGACTAAAGTGAAAAAAGAAAAAATGATTTGAAGTAAAGTAAGCATAAGGTTAGGATTATGGGATATCACACTTCACAATCATGCTCATGTAAGGGTTTTTTTTCTTTTCTTAAATTTAACTTGATAATTAATTGATAGTCAACTTATGTTACGTAACCTTATTTATATTATTTATTATTTTGTTGGGTTGGGTTTTCCATTAATTTTTTTGGAATTTTGTAATTTGATCTTATAAGCTATTGGGTTTTAACTTAATTCTAAAATCCGATTCTAAACCTTATAAGGTTTTTAACAAGTCAAATAAGTTGAGATACCCTACTATCACTTGCTTAGTTGCATCCCTACACATATATATTGTACAAGATTCACAAGATTATCAAACTCTCAAGTACTTTCAAATTTTATATTTGAAGGTTAAAATTCTTAAATTGCATATCTTACCAAACTTTTGCTTAGCAAACTAGCTATCTCACTCCTCTTTATCATAGCATCCCTTTAAAGATGATGAAAATAATAAATTTGATAGTCAAAAACTCATTACAAAAATTTGAAATTCAAATATAAGATTTAATAAATCAATATTTAATTAAGTGAACATTTACTAATTTTAAGTTTAATGTACACTTCAAACTTAAGACACAGTACAAAGCAAGCCGGTAACTAGAGGAGACAGTCCCATGTGGCTATCGCACGTTGGAAATTAGTGTAAAATGATACTAACATAAAAGGAAAAACAAAATCGAAAACCTACGCAATTTAATATACTTTTTGCTCCCCACCCAAAATATCTAAAACCAGAACCCAAACACAATACACACGCACACTCTCTGTCTCTCTCTTTCTCTCTCTCTGCGTCCCTCCTCGAGCCGCTTCTTCAAATCAATGCCAAGTATCACTTCTTTAATGGGCCATTCAAATCTTTTCTTCGCGCATTAGGGTTTTTCTCTCCCCACTATTTTCTTCGAGATGACCCGGTCATGATTATTCTTCCACGTGAGTCTTCTTTCTTTAATACCGTTATCTTTCATTTCACTGCTGTTGTTCATGCTTCTCTATTAGTCGAAACATTTGCGAGATTGACTTTGTTTTATGTTATTAATTAACACTCAAGTACTTTTTTTTTTCTTTGCGGGTTAATTCAATTTGAAATTGATGGATGAAACATTAGATTAGGGTTAGGTTCGATGTTGGTTATATAAGAAACTGTAAAGTTCGAAACTTGGAGAGAAAGTTCCACCTTTTAATGTGAATTCATGTGGTTGTCTGTTAAGTTTGTATCTTGTTGCTTTTGATTAGCTGCAGACACTGTTTCTACATCATGCACGCTGAGTGTAGAAGATAGTATTGTTTATTGATTTATTTATTTATTTTTGGCAATTTGTCTAGAAGTCATATTACCAATGAGGAAAATGGGAAAGAACTAATCTTTAACTGAAATTCCTGGAAAATGGAGACCGGTGAAAATATGTTACGTTTAGGAATTTAATGAGTTTCAGTTAAAAAGTCATAACTTGAGAATCTCAGAGAGTTCTTTGGAGGATTAAGGGTATTATTGGAAACTCTTTTCTTATCCATTCAGGTTTATTTAGAACCCAATGCAACCAAAGATCATATGAAAGTAAAATTACAAGCATTATCTTCCTATTAAATTCCACGTGCTTACCCCCCGTTACCCTTTCCAATTTTTCAGAAGTATCCCAGCCAATCGCCACCATGATAAGCCTGCTTTGATCAAGTGTTTTCTAGAGGTGCAATAGGCGGTCATACGTATGGAAGGGTGCGTGGTACTGTGGTTCCAAATGCTGTGAAGGAGATTTGTGCTCCAAACATGGGAGATGTTTATAGGCAAGCTGTTGATGTGCTATAGTGGATGGCAAGCTCTAAATCCATATGAGCATTCGTCTACACTTAAGCAGCATTCTACAGTGGAGTCATATGTGGAGGAACTTGAAGACTAGCAGTGCAAGTTCCAATTTTACTAAAGGAGGAATGTTAGGTTATTCTTTGAGAGAGTTGAAAGAGAACACAACTGATGGTGTGGATTCTACCTCTTATAATAATAGCGAGAGATGGAGATTGCTTTTGATGTAGAGAATGAATTCATATATGGATCATTGAATCACAATGTTGGAAGGAGGATCAAAATGACCTCTATAGGGTACTTGATTTATGCAAGTGATCGTGAAGGAGGATCTAGACAAAATAGGCTTGAGTATGGAGTGAATAAAATTTTGCAAGATACTCCCATGCAATGTAAATTACATGATGTCGATTCTTCATTAATTCTTCACATCCCTCAGCTACAGCTAAGGACAGTGGTGTTGGAAGTTGAGGTGCCAATAACACTAGCGGCATTACAGGCAATATACATTTCTCCTATGCCAAATTCCTAGAGAAGAAGGATAAAGGCCTGTGTTTCAAGTAAGATAAATTGTATCATGCTTTACGCCAATGTCCTATCAAGACTTTATGAGTTACGACTTTGGGGAAAGAGATTGAAAATACTAAGCCAAAGGAAGGAGTTAGGGAGGGTGTTGTGCTAACACCAAGGAGGAGTCTGTTGAATTGAGAGATTGGAAGCTTTTTTTTTTATTGGCTATGAGAGGCTTTACTAGCCCTGAAACTAAATACATTACTTGAACATTTTCTTTTGGAATCGTGGTTGATAGTGATGGTAGTCATAACTTCATATCTAAAGTCTCAGTTGCAAAGTTAGGGCTTTTTGTTGAAATTACCAAACCTTATTTAGTAGGGTTAGGGGGTAGCCACTTAGTGGTGTCAAGTGGAATGTATAAAGGGTTAAGACATTAATTTTGGAGTGATGATAGATTGGATTTGTTTTGTGTTTGGCTTGGGAAAAGCGAATTTAATAATTGTTGTGTCTTCATTGGAGATGCTTGGGGAAGTCAAAGTTGATTGGTCACATATAATGATGAAAAATTTCCATCAAGGATGGTGAGAAATAATTATGAGGAGATCTAGCCTTATTTAAATCATCCATAGCTTATCATTCTTTGTTGCAAATGATTGATATTGAGTTTGGTGGTCTTGTGTGGGAAGAATGTAAAGCAAGGAGTGACAAATTTATGGATTAGCCGGATAAATTATTGATCAATTTCGAGAATTGTTTGTTGTTAGAGCGGTAATGTGGATCAATCAATATTCTTCCTTTTTTTTTAAAAGGTAATCAATGTTTGCCCTTATTGGTATGCTCATGCTAAAAAAGATGAAACAGAGAAATTAGTGGCTGAATTGTTAATGACAGGTATTATTGTTTGAAGCTCTAATCCATATTGTAGTCCAGTCATATTAGTCAAGAAAAAAAGACAGCTCTTTTTAATTTTATGTTGACTATAAACCCTCTAGTAGTGTTACTATACTTTATGAGTATCCTACACTTGTTATGGATAAACTTTTGGAGGAATTGCATTGAGTTACAGTTTTTCTAAGATTGATCTTTAGAACAGCTTTTCATACTCATTAAGGCATTATGCCCCAGCTTTTGATGTCATTTGGCCTCACTAATGCCCCAGCCATTTCTTAAGCTACTATGAACAAGTTGTTTCGACATAGGTATTAACTTATTTGCAGCAACCTGGTTAATACTAACGAAAAGAAATGTGCTTTTTGAAAGTAATCCTTGGAGTATTTGGGTCATATTATTTCTATAGAGGGCATATATGTGGACTCAATATACTTAAGGGAGTTTTGGAGTGGCCTTTTCCAATTTTGGCCAAAGGATTACATAGATTTTTAGGATTAACAGGCTATTAGACAAAATTCATTAAAGATCATGGGAAGCTTGCTCATCAAATAATTGATCTTCTCAAGGAAGATGGATTTTAGGTGGAGTGATGACGTGGAGAGTGCCTTTTGAGCGCTCTAGCAAGCTATTGCTATGTCTCCAATACTAGTCATTCTTGATTTTTCAAATGATTTCCTTTTTGAATGTGATGAATTTGTAGGGTCATTGGGCCCTTCAGATGCAAGATGATTGCCTTATTGCCTACTTTAATAAAGCTCTATCCAACTATACTTTGGTCATATCTACTTATGTAATGGAACTTATAGCATTGGTGTTTCTATTCAACATTGGCTTCCTTACTTATTGGGATGCAAATTCATTGTTAAGACCGATTGAGAGTTTAAAATATCAATTTAAAAAATAATCAATATTCCTAACTTTCAATATTGGCTCCGTGAATTGTTGGGCATGATTTTGATATTTAATATAGAAAGGGTGTGGAATATAGGACAGCTTACACCCTCTCTCAAGTTTGATGAATTGGAGTGTGGTGTGATTTCAGGTCCTGTTTGGAAAGATTTGGTTGCTATTCATGTTGATGTGTTAGCAGATCCCCAACTTATTTATCTTGCTCACCAAGTTCAGGGTGGGGATGCAACTTGCAAGGGCAGCTGGGTTTTGATTGAGTCAAGGTATTTATTATGCAGACATGTGGTTATTCCTGATAAATTAAAATGGTTGATAATATGATTTTGTGGTCTCTTGCATGACATATGAATGCAACAAATCTCAATTTTTGACCTTGCGGGTCTCTTGTAGCTTCTACTCATTTCTAATGCTAGTTGATATTTCCTTGTACTTCCATCATTGCTCTTCCTAAGTCCAAAGGTTATGATGTTATTTTGGTGGTTGTGGATAGACTTCTTAAATATGGTCACTTCATTTTATAAAACATCCCTATACTGCTTGAGGGTTAGCTGCTGTATTTGTTAGATTGCGCATCTGGATGAGGTTCTCACACTCGATTGACGAGGATCCCTCATTGTCATGGGTCTTTTTGGAGGGAATTATTTCAGCTTCAGGGAATTCATTTGCACAAGTACTTCTTATTAGCCTGAAACGAATAGACATACTGAAGTCTTAAATAGGTGCTTGGAGTCTTATCTGTGGTGTTTGCTTTGCATCAACCCCATTGTTGGTCTTTGTGGCTGCAGTTGGGTTGGATATTGGAATTTTTCATACCATACTTTGGATAACATGACTCCTTTCCAGATTTTTTATGGGTGTTCTACTCCAACTCTAAGTCTTATATGCCTTGGGAAACTTCTAATGCAGCTGTCCATGGTGAGCTGTTAGCTAGAGATGAAGTCTTTCTGGTTATCTTATAATTTTCAACGTCTGCAAGCTTGTATGCCTAGGTTTGCCAATTGCAGAGGAAGGGATGTGGAGTTTGCAGTGGGAGATTGGGTTTATTTGGAATTACATCCCCATAGATAGAGTAGTGTCTCTACAAGAGTGCCTCAGAAGTTGGCTGCTTCGTCTTTGAGCCTTTTCCAATGTTGGAGCAAGTAGGTAATGTAGCCCATGAATTAGGGTTGCCTATTGGCTCTAATATTTATCCTGTCTTCCACATCTCTCTTATCAGGAAGTCTTCTGGGACACTTCCAGGTCAATTGACTCCTCATATGGGCTTGATTCTGCTACTTCCTTGGTTGTGTATTCTTTCCAGGTGTTGGGTCACCATTTTTGTCTTTGTGGTAGCCAAGAGGTTCCTCTGTTGCATGTGCAGTGTGAGGCTTCTTCTGATGATGATGCTTCTTTGGTGGTTGCAGCTTCTTTTCATCCTGGTTTTCCTTTTTTTGACCTTATAGACAAGCTCAATGCTCTAGGGAGGGTATTGTTATGTTTCCTAGAGCTGAGCATCCTATTTCCCATGTATATGTATGGAGAAATAAGGGAGAGTGAAGTGGTTCTGCTGGTGAGTTAGTTGGAAGTTCCTAGAAGCTATTAGAAGACTCTAGAAGAGGCTGGAAAGAACAGGTAATTACTATCACTTCAAAGTGACATCTGGTAAGTGTTAGAAGTCTTAGAAGTTAGTATAACTACTTAGATTCAATTTAGAAATTAGAACAAACTTACCCCGGAGCTAGAAGTGCTTTCATAGTGGGAACCAATGTATCTAATCTATCAGTAAAACTGTTGATATCTTCCCTATATGCAACACATTTTTTAGGACTTTGCAGAAACAAAGTTCTTCACCCTTTATCTTCATAAAAGAATACACTTCCCCCCACTTTATATACTTTCTTCTCTCTTATTGTTTTGAATAATGGTTAAAGGAAAGCACCAGTTATGAATGAACTCCTAAGTTTTGTCTCATCGTTGAGAAGCTTCTGTTTAACCCTATTGTTTTCAAGATGCTAACCAGCTAATGGATAGAGGCTTTTATCTTGGTGTAAGGATATATTTGAACGAGCTGTTTAGTTTAGATGTCTTAGGTTGTGGGGATATTATGTGTTTATTATAAGTATGGTGGTGTGTGAAATGAGCTTGTTATTGAGGATATAATCTAGCTTGATTTGGAGGTTTATTTCGGAGTTTGTCAACATGCCAACAGTTTAAGTAATGAGTTGTGGAATTTGAAGTGTGATTTCCTTCTAGAGTTAACATTGAGCAGTCCATGTTACTTGAACTCATCATTTTTTTCCTACTGTACTCGTCTGGTCTTTTACAAGGTAAAAGAAAGGGAAGATCCTGAAGTGCATACGAGAAAGTGGGGAGCTTGAGTTATAAAGCCATCCATTTTAGATTTGAAGAGACTAGACATAATCCTTGACTTGAAGTTCAGGTTGTTTGTTAATGAAGATTGATGTGGATAGTGCTTGTATTCAAGGTTGATTGTGGTTTTCAATTGATGGCTTGATGAGCTTTTATTAATAGCAATATTATATTACTGGAGATGTGTTTTAAAGGTGGATGTGCAAATATATGATAATAGATAAGACAGAAAAATGAATTAAGAAAGAAAGTTGGACCAGCATCAATCAATGATGAAATGATTGAAGCAAGAGTGAGATGGTTTAACCATGAGCAAAGACGACTTCTAGGGTAGTAAACGGGGGCGGTGAGACCAAAAAGATGTGGAGGAAGGCAATTATAAAAGTATAACTAAAATCTTTTCATTGATAGAGTAGCCTCAAAGCTATATTTGATTGACTTGACCTAAGCCTCTAACACAAGTGAGATGTTCATGTACCCATGCTTGAGATGATGATGATGATGAGGAAGATCGACGGTAACCTTGTTGAAACATTAACAAGGTGATGAGGAAGGAGAATGCCATATACATTAGCAGCTTGAATTCATTCTCTTAGCGTATACAGCCAAAACAAAAATCCAAGTGATTCAGATAGAAGTCTTCATTATATCAAGTGAATTCAGTTAACCCTCCCTTATGATAGTTATATACAAGTCTGTTGGCTATAAGGATTTAATAAATCTTTTCAAGAAAGAGGCGATTAGCTCTATTTTCATCCTTTTTTGCCAGTTACCCCTATCTACATCCTTCTAGAGCTTCTTGTAGGGTATATTGGCAGTGATTTTGTAATACCCTAAGCTTACATACTAATAAATATGACCATAATCAGATCCCTTATTAAACTTATTGATTGGATTCCTTGTGTTATTAGACTGGAGGGGAAATAAAAATTTCTTTTATTTTGCTGAGATGGAGCTGAGACTATGTAGCAGGACTGAGCCTAGACTGTTCTTGTTTTTCGAGACAATTCGAGACAAAAAAGCTATCTAATGGAATTGGTTTAGGTCTCTTTGTTTCTTGCATCACCATTTGCTTCACCATTTGATGAATCCTACCTAAATGAGATAAAGTTGGGGAAAAAAAACAGAATTTGTAGCATATGAGAAGAATACCAGTATTGAACAATATAAACTTGGTGATTTTTGGAATTGAAAAAGGCTTGGCCTTTTCTATTAAGGAAATTAATGCGTTCATAATTATCATTCTATAACACAATTGTTGATATATATGTATATATTAGAAGTATCCATTTATCTGTATAAGCTTTTAGATATGTTTATCATGATTTAAGTAATATCTTACACCTTAGACTATTGCCAAGGTGAAAAATGATAGAGAATACCAAGATGGTATTTGTAATAACTTTTGCTTTCTACTAGATTTTCTTAAATAGGATAGAGAATGCTGGAGTTCACTACTTTCTATTGGAATTCTAGTTCTAGAACTTTCAATCTATACATTCTCTGTCATGTTCTTGGGATATTGAATTTGAGCCCCTATGGTGGAGAATATTTGATTTAATGTCGAAAAGAGATGCAGAGTAGCCTTTTTGTTGTCAGCTTGATCTTCATAATGAAGCTTTCATAATAAATGAGAGGGAGAATAATTTTGTATAAACTAAAATAATACGAGGATATATAGAACTCTCAACCATCTAGCAAAAACCAAGTAGTTTTTTTAACAAGGCCATTCTTTTAAAAAAAAGAGAACTAAAGAAGATCAATTGGTAAATTACAATAGAGGGAATCAATATTTAGAAGTAAATTTAAATAAGGAATCACCGTTTCAAAAAGTTCAAATTAGATATTAAAATTTCACGAAGTGGTTCATACAAGAAATCAATATCTCGAAAAATTCAAATAAGGAATTGATATTTTATAAAATTGTTCAAATTATTTTATAGATTGACTATTAAATTATAGTCCTATAATAATTGGCTTATTTGTTTAAACTATTTTGTAAAATATTAATTCTTTATTTGAACTTATCTCTAAACGTTAATCTCTTCCATTGTAATTCTCTCAAAAGCCAATGTTTTTGCATGAGGCAATATATGGGCTAATGCTACCATTTTTTGGGTGTGTTATAGGGCCACTACATCTCACATTCTTTGATATGCTGTTTAACTGCTTACAGTTTCTGCAGAGGAATATCTTGTAATAAGTTGATTGGCATCTCCTAAATATGAAGACACCTACTAGATTCCTTTTCCTATATTCTTTTACATTACCCTTTTTTATTTGGGTGGGGGAGGAGGGGGGGAAGGGATGGTTACCTCATTTATTTACTGTTTTGGACATGTTTAAAGTTCCAACTTCGTATTTACATAGATAAAGTGGATAGACATCTGAGCCTGTGTAAAATAGACAAAATACATTAGTTATGTCCTTAAGTTGCTAAAAGCTGAAAGTATCAAAGAAAAGAATTTCTAGATGGAAAAGCCCATTAGTCATGAGAATCAACCCTCAATTTTCTGCTAATGGTGCCTGAATTGCAGTAGCAGCACGGGACTGATCTGTCACTCTTGCATTACAGTGGCAATAATTTTCCCTTTATGGAATGGATGGACACCAATGGTTGGCACCTTGAATCCTTTCTGGGTTTCAAATTTAGAGGCTTTATCTCTCAATATACGTTATCTGAATTTTTATATTGTGGATATTATGTTGGCATTTGTGTAGACATTGGAATTTCCTTTTTTCTTTTTCCATTATTTATGCAAAAATGATTGAGGTCACAAAATAATTACTATGAAAATGCATTCCGACCAATGTGGACTTAAATTATTGGCACCCTTCTCCATTTCACTTGTGATGAGCTTATACAAGACTGATGAAAAAAAAAACTTCAGTGGTAATTTGGTGCTATTGTATTCAGCTCTGGTACCACTGCTCCTACTTATGTCTTTCAAAGATGGTATGGATTATGATTGTTATTATTTTTAGTTAGGCAAAGTTGTTCTTTTTTTTTTTCTTTCTTTTTCTTTTTAACTTCTTTTTCATTCACGATTTTCATTCCAATCTGGTTTATTATGTCTTGTCTTTGGGCAAATATGTGGTGCTCAATTTGGTTAGTTTCAATATGTTATAGTATGATGTCTCATATTTATTCCCTTATTTTATTATTGCCTTTAGGATTTTTGGTTGATAACCTCAAGTACTGCCATAAAATTGTAAAGAAAATGACTTGATGTTATAATTTTTTCCAAATAGAAATTGAGTGTAAATACATTCAAGATGTTTGAGAATGTACTGCTGTGTAATATATCTCTAGAGAAGTGCTAGTTGGGAAATTAGTAATGATATCAAATTAGTGGCATAAAATTGAAGAAATGAATTCAGCCTGCAACTGTTTAAGCTATAGTTTACTGTGAACGGTGGTTAGCTTGCAAGTTTTTCAGAATTTACATCTCACTCTGGATACTGGAATGAGATAAATTTTGAATTTTCTTTATTTTCAACTGAATCCAGATAAAACAATTTCAGTTGGCAGAATTTGCTCCTCCCCTGGGTGGAGGAACGATGAGTGGAAGGGATAGAAGACGTACATCTAAATGGGATTCAAGGGAAGATTCTCTAGCTTCTCCTGAAATTGTAAGGGATCGTAGGGTCAATGTGCAGGAGCCAGAATCATGTGATGGAGAGGGAAGTTTTGGCACGCGTATGTCCCCAGGGTTAAATAACTGGAGAAAGAAGAGTCAGGGTTACTCTCCAAGAAGTAAATGGGATCGATCTTTTAAGTAAGCTGCAGAAAATTGTGGTCATCTTAGAAACTGTTATTATTTACTGCTTCAGAAATTTTTTTCTTGTATTGACTTTCACTCTTACTAAGTAAATTAGCTTCTTAGATTGCCCAATCTTGATTTAACATTAAGAAATATGTAGTGTCTGGCTTTGCTCTTTTTCTTTTGGTGATTGTGATGCATTGATTAATAATCTGCATTTTGGTTTTAGGAGCCGGAGCAGAAGTCGAAGCAGAAGTAGGAGTAGGAGCAGGAGTCCTGTCCATGGCTTTAGGCAGGAATCAGGAACCTATGACAGAAATAGAAGTAGATCAGGATTAGCGTCACGCATCTGCAAAGATTATATTGATGGTAGATGCAGGAGAGGAAGTAGCTGTCGGTTTGGTCATGATGGTAACCAAAATCATGATGAAAACTTGGAAACTGGACAGGGAAAGGGTGGAGTTTCAAGATATTCAGCTACTCATGATAGAAAGTTTTCAGCAAGAAACAGTAGATCCAATGAGATATGTATTGATTTTCAGAAAGGGAAGTGTCAGCGAGGGGCTACATGTTGGTTTGTGCATCAAGGTGCAGCAGATGGATCTAGCAAGGTGCTTGGAGAAGGGGAAAATGATAGGAGGATTAGAGACGTTCCCCTAGATCATAGTGGTGATCGTGAATCCCGTAGGGGTGGAGATATACCTTGCAAATTCTTCGCTGCAGGAAATTGTCGAAATGGAAAATACTGCAGGTTCTCTCACAGTCGGTCATTTGGAAATCCTGACAGGAGGTCATGTCTAGATGAATCACTGCTTGGAAATAACTCATCAGAAGGACCTAAGTTTGAGGAAGCCGGAAGTCAGAATGTAAAGGTTTCTGCTGATGCTACTAAATATGATGACAGTAACCACAGAAGGGTTGCTCTGGATATGAGGCTTAGTGATTGGCATGTGGATGACAGGCGTAAATATAGTATGGATAGGGAAAACAGAACATGGATTGACTCAGAAACAAGTCATAAACCAGTTGAGAACAGCCTAGTGCAATCGCTGGAGACCGAAAAGACTGGAGTGAGGTTGCCATTGTCTGAACCAAGAGCAGCTGAAACATTGCTTGGTGATACTGATATGCTTCCTGAGTGGAATTTCAATGAAGATTCCTCCAACCAAGTTGTCAAGGATGAGTATAGTGAAAGTACTTTTGGTTCCATGGCTCTCACAGCCAAAGGCAATTCCTTAGCAATGCATGATAATCCTCAACATTCAGTGGAGAAAATGCACCCATCTACCTTAGAGAAGCCCCCAAAAGAAACTGAAAATTTAGTTTTACGGTCAAATCATAACTTAGAGGAGAATAATACCTTTGAAATGTTGCAATGTATTGAAAAGACAGGAACGGAGAAACCTGTCATTTTGCATGGCAATACAAATTTCTCTGCCAACTTTCTGCAAGGACAAGGTACCGAGATCCAGAATATCCAAGTCACTCTTCCAAGCTTAAAACCAGTCAGGCAGAATCAAGTATCATTACCGACTGATCCTCGGGCTATGCGAAGTCTTCCAGTTTCCCTTGATAAGAATCTGTTTGAGGAGGAAAAATTAGATACTTCTGGGGTTCCTATTATGTCACAGTTGCACGCTGCAGTCCCTCCCAATACAAATGTTGCGACTGATGAGCACCTTTCTCAGCTCACAAACCTCTCAGCTTCATTGGCTCAGATACTAGAAGCTGGAAAGCAGTTGCCACAGTTATATGCAGCACTGAATCAAGTCCAGGATACGCCTTCTGTCTCTGCTCCACTGAGAGCAGCTGATCCGACTGGATGCCTCCATTCTGGTGTCTCTACTCAACCCCAAAAACCATGTGATCCCATTTTTGACAGCATCCAGCCAGTCAAAATGAGCAATGATGACCAGCGGTCGGGAATCTCCCTGAGTATCAATTCTCAGAAAGACTTTGCTGAAGGGAAGATAGTGATTCCTTCAGCTCCCCAATCTCATTCCCTTCAGCCAAACATCTTCAGTGCAGAAGTACATACTGAAAATCATCAGCTAACTAATGTTGAACCTGGTGAATCAAATGAGGTGAAAAATTTGGAAGAGAAAATGGGCAATGCTAACAAGAATGATGAGGACAAGAAGAGTCCCAAGGAGAATGAATATTTAGTCAACTTGGATGGCACTAGTAAGGTGGATGACCACAAGAAAAGCAAAGAGGGAAAGGCTGTTCGTGCTTTCAAATTTGCCCTGGTGGAATATGTCAAGGATCTCTTAAAACCATCATGGAAGGATGGCCTGATTGGCAAAGAAGAATACAAAACTGTTGTTAAGAAAGTAGTTGACAAGGTGACAAGCACCATGCAAGAGGGCAACATTCCTCAGTCTCAAGAGAAAATTGACCATTACCTGTCTTCCTCAAAATCAAAGCTTAGCAAGCTTGTGCAGGTTTGTGTTTGTCTGCAGCTTTCAGGAAATTTTCACACTTAATTTAGTTTATAACGAGGAGTCGGATCTGTACTTTGGGTTGACTTCTGTGCTTTCTCACTACCATTGTCTTTATTGCTGGTTTACCATTGTGCTCCAAGGATTTTCATGTTGTCAAATAGTAATCTTAGCATAATTCATATCAGGCCTTGTTGATAAGGCAAAATTGGTGGATATTATATCGTAATGCTAAAGCTGCTCTCATGCATCATAGATGTTATGTGCTTGGAAGAGAACCTTCTTGCGTTGAGATGTTTTATTTTATCTTTTGGAGGGTGCAAATCCAAAGCAATTCATGCTTTCCTGTAATTTATACTGTTGCACTTGCTTAACCATTCTGTTGACTATGATTGTGCTATCTTATATTGTGGTTTTAATTCTACTTCAAAGAAATTATACTCATTGTCACTTTGGTTCTCTCTCTATTTACTTGCAGGCATATGTGGATAAGTTCAAAAAGGCTAAATAAGTCATGGAGTTGCTAGTGCTTGTTTATTTGTTGGGACATTTTCCATTGTACTTTTTTTCTTTTTTATCTTTGACTCTAATGGATAGATGTCAGACAAAGTTTTTCCATTGCCTCACTGTACACATCTAAGATATAGGGACATGCGAGCTCTTACCCTCTCATTTGTAGATATAGACTAATTCCAGATTTGTTGTTTTGTTAAGACTTTCATTTTTGCTTGGAAAAATTTGGTCTGCAACATGAATTGTGTCACTTTTTCCTTTCTGATTCTCCTCACCCCCTTTTGTGTTTTCCTTTCCTGCAGTTATAGTTTTTGATTCATGTAGAAATGAGTGTCTCACATTTTTTCATGGATTTATGTATTTCCTGTCTCTCAGTTTGACACAGGTGATACTTGGCTCTAGTACATACATCATGCCAAGATTGCCAAATGAGGTAGGCATTTTAAGATATAAATTTGGAATGGTGGGGAAGTGCTGCGATTGTACAGATTGCCATATATTACATGGTTTGAAGATGCATCTTTGACCTTTCACACGCTTTTTAAGAGTTAGTTTATTTGTTTATATATTTATTTATTTTAATTTACGGTTCGATCCAATTTTTTACTCTATGCCCACATATTCGATCCAGAAAACGTGAATTTAGAGAAACGCACCCGCTCGGAACTTTCTCGGAGTAAGGAGCTCTCTCTAACTTATTACGTTTGGGGGGTGTAAAGGCGCACACGGTATGTGTGCTATCAGCTTGCCCAATTTTCCAAGAAGAACGTGCAACTTCAATGTTCAGCGTCAGATTTTTCTGAAGTAGAAGGCCCAAATAACGTGTGTGCCTCAAGCTAAGCAAAGCAGAAGTTGCATTTGAGGTATGCTCTTTCTCGATACTGAAGGTGCATACATCCAATGTGCCTTCAGTATTTCATAGCACTGCAACAGATCATACAACCCCAGCAAATACAAAGCCATTTCCATCCCTACAGCCAAAATCAAATGCAATACCATCCCAGCAATCAACTCCACTGTCCATCTAATTTCTATGCTAATAAAAGATACTCTTTGTACATAAATCAAAATCATATGCAATTGAAATGATAAACATGAAATTATGAAAGCAAGATGAAATAATGTTAGTAAATTAGTTTCAAATATATCGCACTTAGTCCAAAATGATAAGTGTAATTAGGTTCGGTCAATGTTACATAATCATAAATCTACTTCCTCTTGCTCCTACTAGTGAATACACGCGATATTCATGATGTTATTCCCTCTATAGAGGTTCTTTCCTTTGCGACTAGATGAGCTTGAGACTCCTGTGTCGAAACGTGCTATTGTGGTGCATTAGTAAAATTTGGTGGATTTACGTAACAAACCTTTGTTATATGTGCTCACATCTCTTTTTCTAAGGTGTTGGTAGTGTAAACACAAGATATCTCTAACTGTCTATCATTAGAGTAATGAACGAGCTATTAGAAGGTTTAGATATAGTGGCAACATCAAGGATCATAGTTGAGCTTGGCACAGGAGATGAACCTAGAGTATTGACATCATGCTTAGCTTGTCATTGCTATTGAGGAAGTCCCTTAACTCTGGTGTGTCCACCTCATCTAGGTGGATTTGGCGCATCATAATTGTTATCATCTTTGTCCTCTTCAACCTCATCATGGTGCACCTCCAAGTGTAGGGGGTATAAAATCATTGGTACATAGTCGTACAATAGCTATAAACTTTGCTCACCTTGAACACCTACTGTAGTACAGTTATCACAGTGAATAGAGAGGCATATCTATTGAAATTGCTCAGCTTGTAAGAAAAAGGAGAGTTGCACATGCTATACTTAGGTGTGTCGTATAAGCAAAAGTAACTATAAAAAACAAACTTACCAACTGTCTTAGCAAAGCTCTAGTACAGATGAGATAACAACGCTTAATATCCCTATAACATCGTCGATGTTGGTGCTTGACTCCTCTAAAGCCTTGATCTACATGATCTTAGAGTAAAGGTCCTGTTATTTAGATATGTATTGTGCATGATGTCTTACCCAATTCACCTCAACCCTACCTTATAAGTCTACGGTGTGTAATGACTCCATAGTCTCCACAAGGGGTAGATGCCTTTGAAAACCATTAAACCGGTGCATGACTCGCTCTAGGAAGAAGAACTCTATAATGTGAAAGCAAATGAAAGGGACTTAGGTGTCCATATAGCCTTCCTACGATGGGAGAACTTAGGGAACATCTCTAAGATCTCATCAACGTAACGCTCCCAATCGACCTACAATACCACAATTTGAGAGTTAAGGTATGGATAAGTAATATGAGCTTTGTTAACAAAACAATTATAAGTATATACTTGATCTAGATTCTATTTATCCAACGCCTCCTGATCAGCCTTAATGACATGTGTAGGATGTTGGCGGGTGTTGTGATTCATGCTCTATTAAGCTGCTAGAGGCCTCAAACTGTCAATAGACATACTATGTCTACTCATCGGAGCAATGTGCATAAACCGATCCTATGCCTACCCCTTAAGAAGGATGGAATAACCACCAATCTCCTTAACTCTGACCCAAGACACAAGGCATAGTTGATGGTATAGCCATGCCAAGCATGCTGACTCCCAATTTTACTGTCTTGCCTTGCAAAAGTCCTCCAAAAGTGGTAAGAATATAGGGTAGGCATACTGGCTAGATTTGTCACAGAATATAGATCCATTAAGTAGCTGTAGGACAAAAGCCCTTGTGCGTTGCCTGACTTACTCATCATTAGCATTCGTACGAAGTATCTAGAATGTTCTTTGCAACCACAACATCGTCACACGTTATCCCCTAATCTATTTGCCCATAGGTACAACACCTAGTAGCTAGGCACAAATTTAAGTCCAATCGTTAGTAGTAGTCTCAATCACCGGTAAGCCATCTACCAATAAGCTTAATTAGACCTCAACATCTTGTAAGGTGATGGTGACCTCTCCATGGGCCATGTGAAAAGTATGCATCTTTGGTCTCTACCTCTTTACAAGTGCTGTGATTGCATACTAGTCTAACTGGATAAAAGGCAAATAGAGTAATCCTAAGAAACTAACCTACTTTAGGTAAGGTTCCATGCATGGGTCCAATGGGATACCATTCTTTGCATTGTCCTACCTGAGTGCTTGGTCATGTTGGTGCACCACAAGCCATTCATTTTCCTGAAAATAGGTGAATTGAAGGAATTAGTAGCTATATGTAGTTATTGTTCGCACTAAATTGCATGAAATGCCTTTCGCACTTACATAGCCCTCCTACACTCTCTATGATTTGTGGCGATCCTAATGTGTGAACACTGATCTATCAATCAGTTCGAGCTCTATCTAGCTTGCAACATCAAAAGCATTAAGTTACTACACATATACAAGATAATGTAAATATAACATTTGTAGATTAAGTATAAAAAGCAAACAAAATATTCATGTATTCCTAAATATTATTCAAATACCTTCTCTATTTCTCTATGGACATGTCCTTCTATCTTGCCTACACTAACTACATAATGCTCTATCTAGCCACTCTCTAATGTCCATCTCCATATGGAACTGTTTTCGCCTAGGCTTGCCGTTCTTGTACTTTAAATTTGGATTAGGGTGAATGGTTAGAAGATTAGTAATAACCGACCAGTTTAATGGATCACCTATAGGAAAGAAGTAGGTCCTGTAACACTGAATCTAGTGTGTTGACTTGTACCATTTGCCAATGGATGACATGATCTCAACCTACTGATCTCCTGCCACAGTAAGTGCATGTGAGCATGATATCCTATATATTTGTCATTTATTACAAGTGCATGTGCAATTTAAGAAGTCAACTGTATGCATATGTCCTCTTCCTTTCATTCCATTAGCCACGCATTCGTTACTGGTTTCAACCTCGAATATCCTATTATACCTACTCAAATACACCACATGATGAGTGTTTGCTCTTTTCACCCATTGTTCTAATATTTTTGTGGCATACTTTGCATATGGCTTGTTTTGTGCTTTTGCCTTCTTGAGCCTCTTATCCTAGTAATGTACACAGTTATAAAATATTTTCCTGACTAGAGCCACGACCGGTAATCCATGTGCATGCTTCAAAAGGGAATTGTAACTCTCAACAATGTTTGAGGTCATATAACCAAATCTATAGAATCCATCATGAGTATGCATCCACTAGTCTAATGACATACCCCTAAACCGATTGGGGGCATTTTCCTTGATTCTACATACTTTTTCTATACAAGCTTTGAATTTTCAAGATTGTACCTACATTACACCAAATTTGATCTATTTTTTACACTGCTGATTCTTATGAACTTTGTTGAAGTTACTAGCAATATGATGAATACACCAATACCATGCTACAAATGGAGGTTACCAGCCATTTGATGCTTCATCGAGTACTGCCTTAATCCCTTTGGCTCTATCTAATATCAAACATATGGTCTTTCGACCTTCATGCTCTCCTACCACATGTTGCTTCAACTTTCGAAGAAACCAATCCCATGCCTCATGTGTTTTCTCATTTACTAAGGTAAAAGTAAGAGGAACAATGTGATTTGCTCTATCCATACTGCAAGCTATTAGTAACTTATGAGTATACTTTCTATATAAGAAAGTGCCATCAATAGAGACAATGAGCCTGTAAAACTTCCATACCTCTTTTCAAATGACTAGAAAACCCACTTTAAGTATGATACCATAGGTTCTCTTAATCTATTCCATCTCCACTCTACCTTTGTTCTAGGGTTAGTAATCTAGATTGCATTATGTAGTTAGGAAAGATTGTCATATGATTTCTCCCAATTAACAAACACAGCCTCTATGGCCTTCATCTTGCCTGACCATATCCTTCTGTTGCTAACCATGTATCCAAATTCGCACTTTACCACGCTATGTAGTTGTGGGATCTCTGTGTCTGAATCATTTCTAATTAGCTACAAGAACACACTAGTCATTAGATGGAGTCCAACTGTAAGTGATCTTGACGTATAATTTGATTAATGCATGTGTGAGGACCCTTTAGTTTTGTTATAATAAATAATCCCTCTAGCTTGTTCTTGTAAGCCTATAACCTCTACTTACATCCATCTTCCCTTTTAGCATATAAAATTGAGTACTTGGTTTTCTTTGATTCATAAATAGAAAAGTGCGCATGATGCTTGATGTGGTACATCTTCGCTACCTTTACAAGATCATTCTTAGTGTTGAACCTCATTCCTATACTAAGATCATCACTAATAACCCCATTTAAACACTCGGTGTTCACCGTTTGCTTGTAATTGATGTAACCATCTTCGCTACCAATATTAAAAAAGGGTATAGGATAAGTAACCAATAAACCAATCATACAGACCTTTGGTAGATGCGCATGAGACATTTGAATATCAGGTTCATGCATGGGTGTTGGAGTCTGACCTAATGAGCTTGACTTAGATCTTCACGAAGGATATACTATAAACTTAGGCATAGTGTTATCATCCAAAGTATCCTCACCTTCGTCATTAGAGTTGTCTTCACCATTAATGCATCAAGTAAGTGCACCATATTAAATTATAATAGTGGATTAAGTCTAAGTGTTGATCCCTAAGGGATAGGGACTATGATTACTAGTACTCACTAAATTATTGCTCAAACTAATTTAAAAATCTCTATTATCTAACCGGTAAATTAAATTTCAAGAAACTTAAATAAGTAAATCTAAATTATTGCGCAAACTAATTTGAAGATTAACTAAGATGTAATTTAAGAATTAACAAGAAAGCAATTCAATTGGAGATCAATTCAAGATTTAATGTAGTACTTAGATCTTGTTTCTCATAGATCTAACAGGTGATTTTCCTAAAGAAAATCTAATTTATTCTTTGATCTTTTTTTACTAAGAGAATTCTCTACTAAAGTTAATCACCTTTTCAAGTTAATCACCTTTTCAAGTTAATTAACCCTAACTATAAAATCACCTATTAGAATTTCTTCTCAATAGTATGACTTAAGATTGCATTATTGTACAATGAATTCTCTATGCTTTAATTTGAAGTCTAGAAGAATCTTATAAATTATCTCTAATGTTACAACAATTCTTATGAACTATGCCTAAATCTAATTTTATGAAACATCTCTCGATTCTCTTATAAAATATCAAACTATAGATTATTACCTACGGAAATAATAACCTAAATCATGAAGCAAACATAGTTGAATCAAGAAAATAATGAATAACTAAATTAATCAAGTAATAATAATGTTACAAGAATAGATCTAAGTTTCACAAGACTTAGATACCAAGGTTTTACTCTCTATATGTCGCAAAATAGGAATCTAAAAACAAAGAGTAGAGAAAAATAAAAGGATGAATCATGAAATCTAAAGAAAAATTGAATCTTGAAATGTTTTTTATGCCTTACTTTCTTGAGTTTCTTTGGCTTAAAAAACTCTCTAATTTCATGCCAAAAAATTTCCTCTAATAAACCTTAACAAGGCTTTATATATGAAGAGTTAAAAAAAATAGGTTGGTTGGAAAAGACAAAACGATGGACACAATTGTGTCTTTTGGTCGTATCTTTAATTGTGCTCTAAGTTTGTCTCTTTTTTTGTTTCTTTTTTTTTAAATTGAAAATGACATGACCAACGACATAATCATTTCCTAAGTTGTAACAATTGAAAAACAACTCTAATTTTTCTTGGAAACAACATAGTTATGTTGTTTACTGTATCGATCTTTAAACCTTTATAACTTGCTTATTTTAACTTTGATTTGAGTGAAATTTATTTCTATCTTCTTGTTTTCTTACGTAGATTATTTCAAAACCTAGAAAACAAAAAATTACTCAATTTAATATTATTATAAAAAAATAAACTCAAATATCTAGCAAAATCATCAAAAAATTACTAAATAAAATATGTATAATTAGTAACTCATCAACCATCTTCCTTGGTGTCATCGAGAATGTAATCCTCATCATCATCATCTTCGTCAACACATATTCCCGTGTGTTCGACAATTGGGTCATATGATTCCTCCCTTTGTAGAATTGGTCCAATAGCTTTATCAATAACATTTTCATCATCAAATATAAGTATAGACATTGGCGATGGATCAAGTTCCTCAACCATGGGCTAGTTTTCCATTTTTGGATGCACTATTGGCATTGATTGGGAGGAAATACTTGCATTGATAATCTACTCTTAAGGATAGCTTTCCATTTCTTCATGACATATTCTAACGTATAGGTAGTGAAAATGAGTTAGCCTAAATGCTTTCGCCATTTTGAAGAGGTTTTCCACATCATCGTCATTTTTTTATAGCTACTAAAGAGTAGGTAACAACTCTTAAATATGCATTCGAATGCCTATATAGCATCTCTACCCTACCTATACCAGCATCAATTCTAGCGCTATTACAAATCGTTTTGAACATTTCAGTAAATATTGCATTTATTCATAGTTTCAGTAGACTCCTGTTATACTCTAAGTTGGTGTTTCCCTTACAATATTCCCATGAGCATATATAAAAAGTTTAACCGAATCTACCATTTTCCACCTATCGACATCATAATTAACATCTATGATCAATTTAGTGTATGCTATTTAATGGGAATTGCAAGGACACCACAAATTCCACTAACCTAACTAAATAAACTCTCATATGCATTTCACTGAACACATGGTATGCAATATATGTTTTACTCCAAAACACACCATATTCTATGATTATCTCAAAATACATTGTATAATGTAACACATATACATGTAACAACATTTAATCATAAAAGCATTCACATATAGCTCTATCACTTACATGAGCAAAACATAACAAATTGAACTAGTTTCAAAAGAAATCTAAGGTTTGTTTAATTTCAACAAATGTGTCAAAATTGCATGAAAAACATGTATATACTAAGTTTAGTGTAGATATTACCTTGATTAATTGAAGAGAAAGTGAAACAACGAATCAAATCACTTTAAGGAAGCACCTGCGTGGACAAGTGAGAGTTAGAGAGAGAGTTTTCGATTTTGTAATGTCTGGAATTGCAAAATGGGGCTTCTTTTCGTGTTTTAAAAGGTGATAGTGGAAGGTGCATTCAAGATGTGCGGCTTCTCCTTTCATAAGGTCCACGTACATTGTGTATCTTTAGTGTTTTTATAAGTTGTATTAAAGGTGCACATGGGTCATGCGCCTTCAATATTAACAATATGTATGCCTTCTTCTAGGAAAATTGGGCAAGTAAGGGGAGCCCTTTTTTAACAAAGTTTTAAGAAATGCACTTTGTAAATTTACTTCCAAATAATTTTGTGGGGTCTGTTAGCCATTCTCCTTTATATTCACCACTTGCACAGTTTACTCTTTAATCTAAAAAAATAATATCTTGAATCTATCTTATTTTGTACTTAGCATTAAAAGATTATTATATACAATATTAAGCCATCCCCTTTGACTATTGTTTACTTTTGGATAGCCCGTCACATAAATTCTAAACATAGATGATGGTAGAGGCTATTCCTATATAGCATTCTAGAAATAAAATAGCTTTTTTTCTACTATAGTATTGACTCTCTTTTAAGGCTTTAGAAACGAGGAATTATAGCCTCGCGATGTGTTATCTTTGATGTCTAAGAACCCATAACCTATCTAGAATCCACAAATTAGATACAAATATGCTAATTAAGAGGAAAATGCAAATAACTTCCCTAAATTTTGATTTAGATACGGATTGACTCATTGAATTTCAAAGTATGGTTTTCGGTCTGCAAACTTTCATAAATTGACAAATAAATCCCATAATTCTTTTAAACTTTGATTTTAGTGTATAAATATCTCCAAGATATTTATACACCAAAATCAAAGTTTAAGGAGTTATTCTCAATCTATGGGATTGTTTGTCAATTTATGAAAGTTTAAGAAGCAAAAACCATATTTTGAAAGTTTAGAAAAGCAATCTGTATCTAAGCAATCTGTATCTAGGTCAAAGTTTAGAGAGGGTTATTTGCAATTTCCAAAAATTCCCATTTTGATTATTTTATATTGTTGGCATTGAATACGACATGAGCTAATAAATAAGAATACGAAAATAGGAGTACGGGAGTGAGAAGATTAAGTAAGAAAATTATAATGCTTAGGCTTTGTGTCTATTGTACTCTTTTAGCTCCACTGTTGAGGATCTAGTATTTCACACTTGTGTCATTTCACTATCTACTTTAAAAACTTTAGTCAAAGAGAGATTACAACCTTAACGCTTCTGCTTTATCTCCATAGATTGTCTCTTACCTAATACAAATCTATAGAATACACAAGTTAACTCTCTTATAATAATTAACATAACTCTAATAAGGAAAAAAGAAAAAAGGAAAAAAAGAGTTGTAATAGTTTTGAGGAGTAAATACGAAAATTCTCTCGATATAAGCACATGAGACAACATAAAATTAAAAAGTTATACAATTAATAGATCCTCCAACTTAGCCTTTGATATTGCTTCTAATTCTTTTGAGAGTGTAATGATTATAGATAGAACTTGAAGATTTTTTGTAATATCTTGAATTTTGAATTACTTTACTTATATTTACTTCTTGAATAACATCTTTGTTGAAGATGTGGAAAATATCTTGAAAGATTAGAAAATATCTTCAAGTAGTTGTTAAATCTTTCTTATCCCTTGATTTATAGAACCATATCTTCTGGTTGTTGCTTCAAATTTGAATATTGATTTGCTAAAGATTGTTGTTGCTATTCTGCTCTACATGAGTCTATAATTGTCTTCTTTTCCCAACTCGTAGAACAACATACTTGAAATTTAAGAACACTAATATACTTGTTCCTAAAATCAATGAGCAAATCTTCATGAATTTGTATTTTGAAATTTGAACTTGATAATTTCTTATTGATCACTTGCGCATAAATCATGATAAAATATCTTGTGATCTTGATCTTCAATTTGGAAAAGATCCTCTCCATATTTGAACTTTAAATTTAAATAAAAATTTGTTGCTATTTGCATGCAAGAACATTATCTAAGAGCTTTATCTACTCTTACAGCTTTATCTACTACTTTAGCTTGTAGCTTATCTCTTTTATTCATAAAATATTCTTTAACTTACATAATACATTGTAACAAACTCAGAAAGATATTTGTAGTAACTTGATTAAATCGTATCCCAAATATCTTGTCATAAGCTCTTCTTAATAAATAAACTCATCTTGAAATAAATAAAATTTGTCTTCCTTAATCCTTGTAGATATGTATCCTATTTAGTGGAATACATTGGATATATTACCTAAACACATCTAATTGGTGGATTATCAGTGTATGGACAGCTATCTCTCGAGCACAGGTTTAGGTTCGGCCTCAATGGGAAAATAAAATGGAGCACCTAACAATGTATCTTCACACACCAAGAACTACGAGATCGCCCCTTTCATTCTGGGGTGACGGAGGGATCGTACCATTCAAGCCTTTTTTTCATGCTTTTCCCGGAGGTCTGGAGAAAGCTGCAATGATGACGTGAATCTCATATTTTTTTATATGAAAACGAAACGATGTGAATCAATTTGAAGTTGTAAGTCTTCACCTCATTAAAAATCCAACTTGTCATTAGTTTTGTCAAAATATCATTCAGTGCAGATCTTCTGATCATTTTTTTGATCTGTCACTTGATTATTTTAACATGACTTTATTCATATGCCTAGCTATATATTATATCTTATACAATTAACACACTTGTTAAATACTTTCAATTAATTTTTGTTATCATCAAAACAATAAAGAAAGAACACAATAGAGTCCACTAAATATAAGGAAATCTAAAATAATCCATGTAATTGAAGTAAAAGCTCATAGCTCACCGTATCTATAACTAATAATATCTCTAACCAAAGAATCTCACTGCTCCAACAATTAACATAAAACAAACCATGGGAGTCATAAGTAGCTCCACTCACAATGTTCAACAAATAGTGACATAAAGCAAAAGAGTCTCAGCTCTATGCAAAATTCATGCCTATCATCTACGCATATCTCGACCCATAATCAAAGTAGTAATAGTCATCAACCTTACCATAATAGTAGTAATTTACTCCTATATCATCATAGTACTCAACTCCATCTACAATAATTTAACCTGCAGTTGAAAAAGAAAAACCCTCAAAGGGTGAGCTATGACTAGTACAAAATACCAATTGAACATGCGCTTGATCAATAGTTGACAATACACATGCATAAATAACTATCATTACATATACAACACAAATTGACTATTATCTTTATAAAGCAAAGTAGACAAACATTATAATCTTAGTGTCTTAAGACTTGAGGTAACTTATAACCCTTAAATAAGCAACCGTTACTAGTACCATATAGTATTGGTATTGGGTTTTCCCCAATACCCATGTAACCCTCTAAAATCTAATTAGGTTGTCTTAGTGTGGGATTCTAATCAGGATAGTATCATGCAAAGATTATCAGGTACCTCACTATTCACATTTGCTCCTTCTAGTATGGTGGCTGAAGCTAAGTATAAGCAATCACAAACATTATTATAGTCTAAGTTTTCATTAAGTCTAGATCAATTAAGTATCCTGGTACATATAATCAACAACTAAGTATCCCATACTTATCTCCAACGTTTTGCTCAAAACATGATTTGTCACTTTGTAACCTGATAAACAAGATAAACAACCAATTCAACCCTTATTCTAAGTCATTACCACCTTCTTTCACTACTATATATCTCATACCTTTACCTAAAACTTATGCCACTACAAGGAACAAGGATCATTCTTTGATGAAAAGACGTTTTCAAAATTGTCTTAATTAATGAAACTAGGTTAAAAATATATTAGAAATATTTAAGAATAAAAAATAAGGTTTAAAAGGTCAAAGAAAAAGAGTTATGAACATTCTATGGATTGTTGTAGACGCGACATCCAAATGCTAACATTACTAGCATTTGGACACTCTAAGAGAGTCACATTCTATGAGTTCTTTGACCTACAGTATCCAAACGCTAGCAATCATGGTGTTCGAATGCTAATTGTAACATGCAATTTTCTACAAATTGCAATTAGCGACTCCATCTACACAAGACTTCAATCCCTAAACCTAAACGCAAATACTCCCTTTCAAGTGTTTTCCCCATACCAAAACTCCCTTTTGATTCACTTCTAAACACCGAAAATCATTAACATATAACTTCATCCTCTCTCTCCATACAATCAAATCCCATAACTACAACTCTCACAAAACAAACTTTAACATAGAATAAAAGGAGTTTAAAGACAACTTACTTGCTTTCTTGACAACAGAGCATGCAAAACTCGATTCACAACCCCTTAGATATTGCCACCTTTAGAGTTTTACACTATTCTTTGAAGAAAAACAAATTCTAGTGACATTTAGGAAAACTATTGACCAGAAAATCTTGTTTTCTTGAGTTTGCTTCAACTTTTGATGTATAACCTTGTAAATTTGAATTCTAGGGTTGATCTTGAGGAGGATCTTGTGTTTTTTTGCTTTCCTAAGAAAATAACGTTATGTTATTTGAGGGAGAGATAATGAGAACTTAAGATACGTAATGTAGGGAGAGTGAGATAATGGGATAATGGCTGTTATTCTCAGAAATTACCTTTAAAATCTTATTTTCTAAAATTATTCCTTTTATTTTTATTTTTATTTTTTGGTTCTTACACCTCTCTCTCCCTCTTTTACTTTCTTCAAACTTTCTATTCTTTTTTATTTAAATTTATTAACATAAGTTTCGATTGAAAAAATGAATAATTAGATCAACAAGAAATAGCAAATTTTGGTCTTATTTGTGTTCGATTTTTGTTGGAGAGTATTTCTAACTATGGCTTAGCTTTCTTTAGCTTTCTAGAGAGAATATTTCTCTCAATTTCGAGAGTATCTCACATTACTAGGTATTTATTTTGTTACTCTTTCTTTCTATGAGTCATTTGCATTCATCACTTGTTGCATCATTTCATCGAAATTTGCATAAGTTTTCTATTTTGTATTCATTGTTAATCAACTTTGGATTAATTTATTCTTCTTTTTCTTATCTTCCATAAATAAAGTGCATCAAGTATATAAGAAAAGTGAAAATATGGTGAAAACGAAAACCGAAAAAACATAGTAGTATCGGATCTCTACATTCTTTGGAATTAATCTTTCTTACAAAGTCTTTATTCCAACATGTCCCACCATCTATTCTTGCTGTTATGCACTATATAGTTTCTTTATGCATCTTTTTTTAGATCTACTAATATCTTTCTTTACTTAATTGTATAGATCACTTTAGTCTTACAAACCTATAGTGACTATGCTCCTTGCTCTACTACTTTTGATGAAGTTTACCTACAAATGAAGAGACCATTTGGTCTTTGCAAAGTAACAGTTTAGATATTCTAACAGTGGATGAGATTGTAATTGAAAAATTCGTGAACAAAATAGCAACAATTAATGTATTGAGGAAAACGTGAAATGTTTATGGAGTGGAATTGATGGCTAATGTAGATAATAATTTGTATCTATTCAATCTTAGAATGAGATCTTGTTTTAATAAGCTAATGGGAGAGAGCCAATGGCCAATAATAGGACATCGTATTATTTTAGAGTAATGGAGAGCAAAATGGCCACTAAATGAAATTATCCTAATGAACAAACTATATAGGTTCAACTTTGTGGCTTAATTAAAGAATCTCTCTTAAAAAAGTGCATAAGTAATTAGGGGAAATATTGGGGAGGTATTGGAAGTGCAACCATTTAGATCTAATTGATGGCTGCATCATGCTTTCTTAAGTTGTTTGTAACTACTCCTCTAGAATCATCTTGGTTGGTCAATTAAAGGGGAGGGAATAGGTATAGAATTCTCCTCAATTATGAAAGACTCAATTATTGGTCGCTCAATTGTAGTTGATTAGGTCACTCAAGCAAGAATTATGAACTTAAAAAGTGGTTGATGATTCGATGGGACCTAGGTTAAGAGTAGTAAGGGCTTGCTTTTAGGAATTAAGGAATAAAAGGGCTGTGCAAATGAGGTTGATCTGAAACCTCTAGATCTAGCTATGTCTTCTCACATATCATACCACCACAACTCATCCTATCTATGCTATTAAACCATATAGTTACCAACATATCCATAGAATCATTGAAAATAGTACATGTTTTTGAACAATCTCAAATTGATATGACCATAAAACCTAGTTCTTTAAGCACTTTGCCTATCTATTCAAACATATAGAAATTTGAGCCAGTCATAACTAATTTGTGTGAACCCAGTATGCTAACCTTAATTTAGTTCCTATCTCGAATGATAAGACAAAGCCTGTTTCAAAAAAGAAATCAAAGTTGCATATAACCAATGATCATACAATTACAATTGGATATTTCATTTAAGATACAACAGTATGTATAGCCAAACTTACAAGTGTCTACTATGGTTTTAGCAACCAATGAACTGTCTTAAGCTTTTCAAAATGTGGAATTAAAGAGATAAAGAGAAGATATATTGGAGGAGGAGAAAAAAAGATAAAATTAACTACCGCAAAAAAAGAGAGGTAAAAATAAATATAAAATTGAAAGAAAAAACTAAAGAAATAGTGCAAGGAAGGCAGTGAAGTATACATGTTAAATTATGGAGGAATTTTGTGAAATTGAACAACATATTGATATTCCCATTGTTTACAACGGTAATTTAGACGGTGGTGGTTGGTCTCTAATAACTAAAAGTCAACCATAACTTTTATAAGTTGGAATAGTTAAGGGATTAGACCTCCTAAGAAGATTCAGAATTTACAAGGCTTCATCATTAAGTGTAATCTTAGTATCATTTTTACAATGGAAACAAAAAATGAGGAAAAATTTTGGAGATTGTGAGAAATAGACTAAGATGAAATGAAAATTTTGATGTATAGAGAAGAGAACTAGCTAATAGATTAGCTTAGCATTATGGTGGAATGTGTGTAAAACTCTACAAAAAGGAAAAGGAATAAAAGAAAATAAATAAATAATTTGAGTAAGGGTGTGCTTTGATATTATTGAAAAGTGATAGGGGTAGTTTAAGTATAGCAATAGTTCCGAAAACTCTAAGTATAAAAGTTGATTATTACATATAAAAAACCCTTTTAACACTTCTCTACACGTGCATCACCCTTGGCATAAGACTCTCACAAAAAGCCTAAACCAAACGAAGAGAATTGGTTCGTTTCCACAAGATTAAGATAAGAGAATTTAAGGTAAGATTTGAAAACATCTTTTTATTAAAGGATTTGATCAAATCTCAACTTAAAATTCGTTTTCCTCCTACGATAAAGGAAGAAATGAATTCTCATAGATTATTTGGGATCTTAATCAATAAGGAATTGAAGGAAAATGTTAAATCTTAGCTCTATGGTAAGTTCTCAATCCTTGCTATTTGTTCTTTTGATTTTTGGTGAATTGTTAGAGAAGTTGATTAAACTTTAGATTTGTTAAATTGTTAATATTAATTGTTAATCAAGGGGAATATTGGGTAGGGGATTGAGGTTGTTATTGGGGTTCATTGAAAGGTAGGGTTGCGTTAGATTTGGAGTAATGTTACAAAAGATTAAGTTTTTAAGAAGAGAGTTTCAAAATAGTGGGGAATATGATCTAAGAACACGAGCGTAGTCCTTGCCC
Source organism: Lumnitzera littorea (assembly GCA_024138015.1). NCBI lineage: Eukaryota > Viridiplantae > Streptophyta > Magnoliopsida > Myrtales > Combretaceae > Lumnitzera > Lumnitzera littorea. The sequence goes on along the minus strand of JAMXBB010000009.1, from coordinate 29,643,026 downwards.
ATGGTCCTTAGGGACATGTAGGACAAAGCATGAATGAGAACAAAATTTGAAGAATTTGAGAATGGGAGGACCATGGCCTAAGTCCATGGCTATGGTCTTTGGGCATGGTTATGCTTGAATTTTGAAAGGGAATCATGGCCAAAGTCTACGACCGTGATCCCTAAGCGTGATCTTGAAACCTCTTCGTTTCTCCTTATTTGTTATTCTTTAACCCTTTAAAGTGTAACTAAATCAATCCTAAGTCAATTTAAATGTTTAAATTGGGTCTAAAACTTTAGGAATGCTAAGTTTAGACTCAAGAACCTAGTTAGACAAGCTAAAAAGAATTGTAAAGCATTGCCTTTATGTTGTACTATAGGTAGTGATTCTAGTAAGATCTCTGACATATACACCTAGTTGCACTCAAGAAACAAGTATGGGTTATTGTGTGTTGTTGGTGTTTGTAGGACTGGCTCATGTTAAATGGACTTAATGACTACTTGTGATGTGGACTGGAGCTAAGAATAGATAAGGCCGATTGTAGGGATGAGTCCAAGCTTGCCAAAAGCTTGAAAACAAGTGAAGGGAAATGCGTGGGAAGGATAAAAATGAGGAAAAAATAAGCAAAACTTACGAATAGCTCCAAGGGATATGATGCACCAATGAAACTTTCAAGGACTCACGGTACAACTCGATATGATGCACGAGTTGGTCTAGCGAGGTTATTCGCTACTTAGCCTTGCTTAAGGGTTAGGATAAGAGTGAAATAAGAGTAAACAAACAATGTTTACGAAAGGAAAATATCCAGTATGTTAATGATGATTTGATCCTTTATAGCTACATATACAAGGGGTATTTATACTCGAGAATTTAAGACAACCTACCTAAAAAGGAAAAGATAAAAAAGATACTATCCTAAAGAAGTAACGTACAAAGTATACAAAGGATAAAAATGAATATTCAAGAAAAAGTAATTATTATAGTAGTAGATTTTACAAGTGGTCTCGGATACGTGGTAGCAATGTATTAGTGGTGTTGTTGGAAGATGTAGACAAAGCAATATGAGCTAGTTGGGTGGCTGAGTAGGGGTGCTAAGTAAGTGTGGACTTGTTTGAACAGAAATGGTTTATGCATGGGATCTCTTGGCTTCTTGGTAGAAATGTTGTCGAGTAAGGGGTCGGGTTAGATAGGACCAAGCAGGTGCGTAAAGTTTGGCTGTTGTCAAGGTGTTCTTCTATTCAGCGCATAATTTTCGAAAGATGGACAATCATTCGACACGGTGTATAGAGTTGATCAGCAACAGTAAGGAGTAACTTGGCCTTGGCTTCAATAAGAGTCGGCTGGAGTAGGAGGATTTACCTTGTTAGTCTCTTTAGTCCTCAAGCTTAGCTGTAGGTTAAAGGTCTAGTAGCCTGATTCCTATCTACTTAGCTTAAATTTAATGTGTGTTATGTATGCTTGGCTAAGCTTAAGTGATTGGGAGGACTGGTGATCTTAGGGTGACAACTTGATGATCTTAATACAATATTGTCTTGATTAGAGTCTTATTTTGAAATGATCTCGATAGTTTTAGGTAATCCTTGCTTCTTAAGGTACTGGGAGGACCTAATACAGATATATGTATGTATGTATGTGTGTGTGTGTGTGTCGGAGTTATGAGTTATTACAAGTTCTAGGAAGTTGGAATTGTGTTGGTTGACAAACTTAATAAAAGATAAGAATTGGTTATCGTTGCATGTAGAGATTATGAATAAATGATTATATGTGCTTGTGTGTATACTATATGATCATGCACATGTGCTTGTTACCTTGTATTGGGCTTCGCACATCCCTCGAGGATTTTCTATTTTTAGTTTCAATAGCAAGTCATGGAGATTATGAAAACTATTACTATGGTGACTATGAGTATTGTGATGATGCAACTAGTTTCTATAACTATTACCATGTTGATGGAAGTGGTTTTGTTTAGTTTCTGTATAAGCTCGTGATTTTAGTTAAAACCTTGATATAAAACTTTTTGGTTGTTTTAAGTTGGTACTTGAGTCATGAAAAGTCACTTGAGACTTCTTTTGTCAAGGTTTTTGGTTTTATGTTATCTATTAAATATGAGAAGTATGAGACTTTTGAGTTTTGTTATCATGTTTCCTTGAGATAGATATTGTTGAATTAAGAATTGAATTTTATTTTCATTGAATAAGAATATTGAGAGGTTGACCTTTTAATAACCACTTATCGATTATGGATGGTAAAAACATTCATGAATTGTTGTTTTGGAGTTGTACAGGTTATTGATGAATGTTATTTATGTTGAAAATTTAGTAGGTTGATTTAAGATGCCTAATGTGTCAATAGGCTATAGGTACATGAGATGGGCCATAATTTCCTAGATTTTGGGGTGTAACAATGTGAATGTAGAGATAGTGGTACTATACGTTGAACATCATTTTATCTGTCAAGCTTGGATTTTCACTCGATTATTTTATAAAATTAAGTCTTCTTTAAATCCATCAGTATTAAACCTTACCTATTTAATAACGATCATCGACTAAGGTTTAAAGAAAATTGTTTTTTTTTTTATTTTTTATTTTGAAAAGGTTTTGGAGTCGCCACTCGATCGGAGTTAGGAAAAAGAGTTAAGTTATAATCAATTGGGTGAATTGGTTATAACTTAGTTATCAATCTATCGATTGAAACCAATTTTATAAAATGGTTTTTGAAACAAGAGATCTAGATCTGGGAGTTATAATCTTTAAACTTTTACTGGTACCATTAGTTTTCCAAATTTAAAATTGAACTTAAAGATCACCTTTCAATTTTAAAAGATAGAATTCGATTATTAGTTACTCTAATTAGATAAACGAAGTGACCTTAACTAAAAAAGAAGAAAAATTACGTTTCTTTCATTTTTATCGTCGCTTCATAGGTGTTTATATACTTGCTATTCAAGATCAGATGTACATAGTTTTTTTATTGAAAATATAGTGAGTTGATTAATTTTAATTTTTGAAAAAACAGCTAGGTTTATATTTTTACCCATTTTGATTTTTTTGAGAAAATTTCCTAAAGGGTCTTAAATTGATGTGATTTTCGGAAATTCTAAAATGCCCTAATTTTGAAAACAAAAGTCCATTTATTTTTATTCATCATTTTTTTGGAAAAAAAAAAAAGATTTTCTAAGTGATAAAATGAATTTATTTATTTATTAACTTATTTATTTGTTTTTGTTTCCTTGTTTATTTATTTCTTTATTCAACAAGTAAAAAGTAAAAAATAAAAAACTCCCCTTTTCTTTTCCTTTTCTCTTGTTTTTCTTTTCTTCCCTTTTCCTTTTTTTTTTCTTCTTTTCTCTTTTTTTCTTTTAGCACAAGTACAAGAGTAAATGGATGAATAAAAAAAAAAAAAATCAGACTAGGTTGGCTTAGGTTGGCTTGGTCAGCTTGGGGTCGACTCGAGTTAACTTGAGGTTGGCTCATACAGCTTGGATCGCTTTAGGAAGTCAAATCAAAGTGCCTTACTTAGGGGTTTTGGATGCGAGGAATCCAATGGTAATGGTGGTTTTCATTGAAAACAACCATAGAGATGGCTATCCTAGAGAGAGAAAGGGATCAAGTTAGAGAGAGAAAGCTCCGATTTACTTACCTTGGACGTTTCTTAGCTTGTGTTATGTGTTCTTGTATGTTCCCCGATTTCTATTTATACTAAACATAGCTTAAACAAGCTTAGAAAAGTCATTAATGGAGGAAAACGGCCATGAATGGAGATGCCAAAATTTTGGTTTTTTTCTTTTTTTTGAAGCCAATTTAATATTGAATTTGGACGAAAAATGAGTTTCGATTCAAAGTATGCCAAGCGTACTATATGATTCCACCATTAATTTGGTGAAATCATGTAGTAAATAAGGTAAAAAATGGTCCTAAACTAAGCTCACGTGAAAGGAAAAAACAAAGAAATGGGAGCTAAAAACTGACTCTAAAAGGAAAAGAAATGGGGTGCTGGTTGCATGTAAGGCATGTGCCATGCGCCCCATGTGCATGTACAATGCACACGCGTGTTAGAAATAAAAAGGGCGCTCAACTACGCACCTTTTGCTCCTCCAAAAACCAAACAGGGTCGAAGGCCTTGGATTGAATCTTGTGAACTAAGCTTTTAAGCTTGATCCGACCCCATTTCCCTTTAATATATATATATATATATATATATATTAAATTATATATTTTTATATACATAAAAAATAAAGTAAGAAAAAACGAAAAAAGAAAAATTCCTTCTCCTTTATTTACTTTTTATGTTATTTTATTAAAAAAAATCTCTTATTATTATTATATTTTTAGGGTTCTCTTTCATTTTTTGTATTTTTTTTCTAAATTTCTTTTTTTTTATACTTTTTCTGATTTTCCTTTTTTTTTATATTTTTCCAAATTTCTTATTTTTTTTGTTTTTTTTTTCTTATTTTTGTATTTTTTTTTGTACTTTTCTAAAATTTCTTTATTTTTTGGATTTTTTGTTTTTTTTTTTTGTATTTTTCCTAATTTAAAACCTTTTAACCTATTCTAAAACTAATTAAAAAAGAAGAACAAAAATTAGGTGTTTACATTATCCAAACGTCAAAACAATTCTCTTGTTAAGAGGTTTACATAAGGCTAATTATATAAGGACTATCACAAGAAAGTTTAGATATGAAAAAAAATACAAGTTAGTGTAATTGAAGTTGAAGAGCAATGGTTATGTTTTGATAATTTTACTACTTTATTACGAGAGCATGAGAAAGAGGCTAGTCGTAAGCTAAAATAGAGAGTTGTAAGAGGCTATGGAGCTATAAGAGAGGACAAAAACCTTAAAGATTTAGGGATTCATGACCTAAAATATACATGGTGAAAGAAGAGATAGGATAAAGCACTTGGTGGGTAAATAATTGGTGGGGTTCTTGATTGCATAGATTGGATTGAGAGTTCTCTAAATTGTAGAATTGAGAACATTATAACTTTGGGACTAGATCATGTAGTACTTGTGGTAAAGTTAGACATCAAAGACAGTAGAGACCTAAAACCTTTCAAGTTCGAAAACACATGGTTATCCTCTAGAGATTGTAAAGTAATAGTAAAGATAAGTTGGAAAGAGATAGCATTTGTAGATAATTCAAAGGGAGTGATATTAGATGATTTTAAACTCAAATTAATACATTGCAGTAAGATTTCATTCCTTTATAATAAAAAAAGAGATTTATAGGGTGATGACAGAACTATCTTGGATTAAAGAAGATCTTAATATGTTTAATCTAAAAGAGGAAGAAAAGTTGTTTAGCTATTTGAATAATTTAAGCGAAGATTAAAAGAAATTTTAGCATCAAAGGATGTGTACAAATTGACTAAAGTATGATGATCAAATTCTGCTTTTTTTTTTTTCACCATACAAAACTTAATAAGAGGAGCCAAAATTGAATTCCAAAGCTATAAGCACTTTTAGTGGAGTAGATCGATGATTAACAGACAATTGTTAGTGAATTTAAGTCCCATTTTGAGGGACCTTTTAGTGCCAATGGAGTAACTTAGAGTGTTTACTTGAATTGGTTTGAATGTGACGTGAATGATGATATTAATGTTGATATGTATAGTAATTTGGAGGATGAGGAAACAAAACATGTTGTCTTTCAAATGAGAGAATTGAAAGCCCCCAAGCTCGATGGTTTTTTGTCACTTTTATCAAAAAATGGTTCCTTCTCCATTTAGGTATGGTACCTTCCTTAATAAACAATATAGTTAATTATAATACCAAAAGTGCCACTCAATTTTGCCCTATTAGTATATATAATTTTTTGTATAAAATAATCTTAAAAGTCATGGTACATAGTTCCAAATCACTTTTAGAGGAACTCATTTCAAAAAACCAAAGTACATTTATTCTAGAAAGAATAAATCTCTTCATTTTCTAAAAAACAAGAAAAAAAAAAGGGGAAATATTCATTTTGTGCATTAAAGGTACATATAAACAAAGTTTATGATTGCATTGACTGGAATATTCTTGAACCTTTGCTTAAAAAATATGGTTTTGCGAAGAAATGTGGTATAAATGGATGATGAAATGTGTGTCAATGTTAATTTTAATATGGTGCATAATAGGAAAAAACGCACATCACGTGAAACCACATATAAGGGCCTTAGCTTCTTCATCTACCTTAAGATCCTAGCTCTTTAAATACATTGATTTTCGTTAGCGTTTTGTTCATACTCTAGATGCGTCACGAAGCTCATCCCCTTTAGCGTCCATGTATGTGGTGAAGTTGTATTTCAAAGATGGGTTCAATTCAACGTATGGAGCTTATTTGGTGGTTAAGTCACCCAAGGCATAAGTAGTTAGGTTTCCGTAGGATTTAGGGTTCTACTTGGTTCATTTAAAAATTTTGGCGAAATCTCATTTGATTTTAGGAGATATATGAATTTACTTTCTAAGAATTTTAGGGATTTTTAAAGTCTCATAAGCTTTAGGGTTTCAAGGAACTACTAGCTTTAACCTTTTTAAATCAAGCTCATTCCATTTCTCAAACTTATCTCACAGAATTCTTTTTAAATGTCTCACTTATAGCCATTTCTTGTTCATAGTTCTCTAGGGTTCTTACGTTAGAAGCTCCCCTAATAAATTCTTTCTTTTCTCCTTCCTAGAGACCTAATGCCTCTCTAACCTCAGAAACCCTATGAGCTTGTGTATTGAGCAGTCCAAATCTCTAACCTAGTCTATGTAGCACTAGATGAGATGATGAGACCCAAAATCGTGTACCTGCGAATATTTATTATGGATATATCAAAATGGTTTTTTATCCTTCATTGAAATAAAATTTATATTATTGACAATTATTATTACTTCTCGGTATGTAATCAATTATACCAATTGTCAACAAAAGCATGTCAACATATATATGGTTGATACCATACCATCGGTTGTCTTTCTTCTATCAGGGTAGGGAGAATTCTTGAATTAAGTTGCCTATCAGCAACTTCACCATATATTCAAATTCCACTGCAACATGTAGATTCTAGATAAATTTACCGGTACCAAAATCTGTATATTATACCAAAATATGTATATTTGTGTATATTTTTGGTAATAAGATCGTGTACCAAAATTCTGTATAGTATACTAAAATATGTATATATGTACCATAATTTTGTACCACAACTTCATACAAAGTTGCTAATAATTCCACTTTATCGTGCCAATAATATCTCATATATTTAAAAAAACCAATAAACCTGTTAAATATCTTGCTAAAATAGTGAAGAGAACATTCAGAATATTTGCAACTAATTTTTTCAGCTTAGGTGCTTTTTGTAGAGGATTTCATATATTACTAAACATGAAATCTACTCCTGCGACCGGGACATGATGTGTGAAAGTTTCAATTACTAAAAGTTCCTTAAAATTTGTTAACGTAGCAAGAATTAGTGAATACGTTTTATTGTATCAATGCTTTGGCATGTAATGGGCAATAACAATAATTAATAAAAGGTGGTTAGCACAGACATAGGCTTGTACTGACAATTTGTTATTCTTTTGTTGGAATAAAACCTTGTAATAATTATAATTATTGTTTCCCAGTGGAATTTTTTTATGAAGTACCATAACTAATGTTATTCACTGGTATATGGCGTACATTACCAATTAATATATCTGAGGATAGTAAAAGCTAGCTATACATTTTGGTACGTTATACTTTTCTTGTAGTGGACATTCCTTGAAACCAGTTTCAGAACCATATAGATGCCTTTTAATTGAGAAAAGTTTCAATCTGCTAACAAGTTAAGTGAATTAATTATTGATGAAGTAACAATAAAATTTTAATAAGTGAAAATATAAACGATATAGTTTTTATAATTAGATATTATTATTAATACTCGTATATTATTTATCAATTCGAATAACATATTAATATTATTAAGATTTTTTTTTTTCCTTTTAATACGGATACATAGCTGCAATTAAAGAAGAGTAGAGAGCTCAAGCCCACCTTGGCAGAAGCTAGCTTCGGAAGTAAAGGGCCAAGCAAATATATTACACATTATACAACACCTGTGAGGAGGCAATGTGAATTCAACCATCTCACCACGAGAGACACTTTTTGGGAGTAAGAACCAAGTTGGCTGGATACAACAATGTTTTTGCTACACGAGCAACAGTTTACCGATTGAGCATAAGTATCATCTTAAAGATTTAAAGCAAACTTCAAAAGTTACCCTCTTGAAGTATTTGGGTTGAACATGCATACAAGCACAGCATAACTTTCAAGGGAGGTAAAGTGGAATTATAAATAGAGATCTTTGTGATAGTTCGAGTTTTAAGAAATGGACACAGGATAATAAACTTAGAAGGGCTGGATTTAGAATAATATTTTATTTTATTTTATTTTATCTTTTTTGAACTTGGGAGCTGGGACCTCTTTTGTCCCCCACTTAGGTCCATTCATAGAAAGTCTCTAGGATTCGATATGTGCTAAATGGGAATGTGATAATATATTTTTGGGATAACATGTTATATATTACAAAAAATAAAAGGTGATTCTGCTCCTCTTTCTACATAAGAGGAAGATCTACTAAAATTATTTTTCCGATAAGACCTACCATTAATTAATCTCTTGCATTTACAGTTGAAAGAAAATGTTGACTAAAAAAAGGTTCATTAACGTTAATACACTATTTTGACATATCTTTGTATGAGATGTAGGCGATGGAGTTATGTTTGTCAATCTTTATTTTTTCCGTAGAAATGAATGTTGCATGAACAACAAATATTTAGTATGAAATAATTATAACAACAATAAAGAATGCAAGGGAATTCACATGGGTCAACCAATATAGCCTACACAACAAGTATGAGAATAATTCTTATTCCTTAAGAATAATTAATATAGATGACATTATAAAGCCTTAGAATAGTTTATACTTATGACCCATAAAAACGAGGTCAGTCTCTATGGCAAGAGGCTTTGCCCCTTGTATCTTGGATGAGGTCTATGGTGGGAGCGAAGGGTAAGGACCAATCGAGCTCCCAAAAGAGTATCAAGGGGGCTTTATAATTCGAATTGGGTTACAATAGTTTAAGGTACTCAACAATACATATTCTAGAATGTAATAAGGAAAATATCAAGACCTAAATGTAATAAAAATCCTCTATTGTCAAGAAAATTTGTCAAAATCGTATAATAATAAATTGAGTTTTATTAAAATCATCTAAGTTGAACACTCATTAGCATCATACAAGTTTGATGAAAAATATCAAAGAAGATAATAGGGGTTTTCCATGGTTTTGTCACTCAAAAATGACTATCCCCGGTTCACTATAAAATCATAGCCATCAATAGTAAAAATAAAACTATTACCTACAAAAATAAAGCTATCATAGTTTTTATGGAAGTTTTGGGCAACTTCTTTTATCTTGATGAGTACTATTTTATTATAAATTAGATATATATATATATATATATATTTTTGCCATCAAACTGAGGATAATTTATTAAACTCAAAAGTGACCATATCTTATGGTCACTTTTTGAGTGATTGAGCCATAAGATTTTTTGAAGATAATAACACTCAAATAATGCTTTTCCTCAAAACTTTAAACTACTTTTGATTCCACGCTTGTATCCAAATATTGAAAATGTGGTGACTTATTTTTTCCCCTTATTTTAGGCATCACCTCTCCACAAAGTATTCATAGAAATAATAGAAAATTAATTTTCTAAGCAATAATAGCACATGAAAATTATTAATGGTTAGCTATTAAAAGATGATAAAAAAGGAACCTTTTACTATGTATTTAATTTTTTTTTTTTTTGGTAAAGGCACATAATTCAGTGGAAGAAAATAAGGAAAGTAAGAAAAGTTTTTTTTTTTAAACTCTTAAAATATGTTTCAAATGAAAGCGTTCACTAGATCTTTATCATATAAAATATGTATGATTGATATTAAAGGGTTAGGAGATGAATAAACTAGAAAATATAAATGGTCAGTTAAAAGGAAGAAAAGCAGGTTATAATCTTTGATATAGTTGAGTTTTGATTAGAATACCATGTAATTGTTGAAAAGGATACCCATGTTTCTTAATGAGAGAAAGCAAAGAGCCGGTCATCAGTATAGGGCAGTGGGTTGGTTGGATTGTGTGTTCCCCAAAGCCCGAAGAAATCAAGCTTTCAACTTTCCATATAAAGACCCAACAAGAGAGGCTTTAGCTTTTATTCCTCTTTTTCCAAATTAGGTTTCTTCTCTCTTCTCTGTGTAGGGCAGTCACGGAGGGACGGACTATGAGGCACCCACACGGTGGTGTTGAATTTCATGACCCCTCACTTTCAATCTCTCCCTCTCTTTTTTATCATCTTCCCTGAAAGTCAATTAATGCTTTTCAAAATTTATGTGCTTGTGTGTGGGCGTGTTGTACGTGTCGTGTCGTGTCAGATCTGAATCAATCCTTCTCGTAACGTGTTCTCCCAATTCTCACGTACCAACCATAATGCCACATACACAAAAGCAAACCTTCGTTTACATCGTAATCGTACTTGAAAAAGCCTTTTACATAACCGTACCAACTCATTAAATCCAACAACTCTTGAGATGCAAAAATACAGGTGACAAGTTGAAAATTAACTCGCCATTTAAATATTATTAAATAAACCGAATACGAAAATAGAGAGAGATAGTAAAGAAAAGGATTTCGGTTGTATATTCGTCCCTTTCACATCCATCTATGGTTTTTAATCACACTCTCTCGATAAATCCTGTGAAGAGACAAATAGATAATAATAATAAAAAAAAAAAGTGTATTAGGATAATACGAAAAACAAGAAATACATTGATTTTGGGAATAAAAGATCAATCGATGCATCATATTGATCGACTTTTTTTTATCCAAATTATATATATAATTGACAAATAATATTCGAATCCAATGTGTGTGTATATATATATACATGAACACGTGTATGTTGAAAGATTCTCCCTATTAAACTACTAATCAGTAAGCACATAAGTTTGCATTCTCCTTTTCCTTTTTCTTTTTCTTTTTTATTTTAATTTTTTATTCTTCATGCATATGATCTTGGGAGGTTTTTCTTTTTCTTTTTCTTTTTCCAGAGCTTGGCAGTAAATTAAACACTGGAAAAGTAAGTTTTCAACTTGGAATCCTCCTAGTCAGCGATTTGGCTTCTCCCGGAATGTTCCTTGCATATTTTTTATCTGAGACAGATACTAAGTTTTAATTGGTTATTGGATCTGAAATTTTAGAATTTATGAAACAAGGCTCCGTATTGAATCTAATAAGTGGAGTCAATTGAATGGTAGTTGCCGATGGGGAAAAGGAACCACTGAATATCACATTATTTATATAAAGTATAGGTATTAATAAAATTTTCATATATAAGGTATGGGTATTAATAAAATTTTCATATATAAGGTATGGAATGAATGTAGTTTTTAAAACGATTATCACTAATAATTTATACACATAAAATATATAGAAATTTTATTAATAATTACATATTATATCTATATATAACACAAGATATATATAATGCCAAATGAATCTCTTGAAGTAGAGAGGAAATTGACTTGATAGGATCATTGTTTTTCAATTAAAAAAAAAGCTACCTAAAAAGTAAATTTCTTAACAAACAATAACAATACTCAAGTTTTACACCACCAGATAGGATCACTATTTATATCATTAGGTTAAGGAAAAATTGCATATAAACAACCTAAATATTTCTTACCTCTTTATTTCACAATCAATATTCTTATGTGCATTTTCTTTTAATTATAATATAATTTGAGTACATTAAGTTCAATAAACGAGTCAAAATAGAGCATTCGTCACTCTCGATTAGAACTATTGATAATACCCATGTAGTGTGAAGTCTCATTTAGATATCTTTTAAAAAATTGAGGTCTTTAGATAGAAAAAAAATCAACAATATAGGTCTTGAAATGAAAAAGAGAAAAGAAAAATATAGGTTTAGAGGGAAAAAAAAAAAAAAAAAGAAAAGGAAAACCTCTTATCTTTTTAGTGAACACTTCTTCCATTTTCATTTTTTTTCCTATAAACCATCAAATAAGTGCAATAAGATGAGGTACATGGAAAGAATTGAATTCAAATAGTTAAGGAATCCAAACTTACATAAAGTATATAATTGCTGATGCAATAAGAAGAAACCGTTGTCGAATAATTAATTTGAATATTTAGGATCTAAAGAATTCTAAAACAAACATTTTGGGAACAAACTACTTAGGGTAAGTTATAAATAGTCTAAAAATGACAAATTGTTAGGCGTGGCACTAAAATAATTCTAGACAAAAAAATTCAGGAACATTAAGATATTAGAGATTATTATGAAGAATTGTGAACAAACTAAATTGGAGTTTAATACGTAAGCAAAGGAATGGTTGCGAGCAAATGTTGTTAGTGATTGAGAGGGTTGAGGTTAACCTTCAACAAGAAATGGTTGATCAAAGCACGAGCACGATGAAAGATTAGAGTAAGAATATAACCATTAAGTAGAGCTAGGAAACGGTTGATTAAACCTAGGGTGTTGTATTATTTTTGTCCGCCATCCCAAGGCAAAGGTCAAACCTTTCTGCTTTCGATTAGCTTTTTATTCTTTTTTTTCCTTCCCACATGCTTAGTCCTAATTTCATCCCATCCATAATTCGATATATCCATACCACTCCCAATATACGGTTCTTAATAGAAATATCTAAAACCCTTACTTCCTTATAGTTCATATAACTAGTTATTTTGGAAAAAAAAAAAAAGAAAGGAGAATTAGAACTATTTTACCACCGAGCAGGAGGCATGGACTCCATTTATTATTAAGAAAAAGAAAAAATACAAATAATCATCCTCAATTTTATAGCTTAGATACAGATTTACCCCATAGATTTTAAAATATAACAAATGACCCCTTAGCTGATTCAACAAATAACCCTCCTATATTGTAAATGACCCCCTTCAATTAGACACACCATGTGGAAACATTTTTAAACTTATCAAAATATATTTTAAAACTTCTTAAACTTAGACCACAATATGGCTTTTTTAATTAAAAATGGAAATATTCTTTATATTACTAATTTATTAAAGTTTAACAGGTGATTTATAATATTTGAAAGTTTAAAAGATAAATTAATTGTCAAAATTTAGAGAAGTATTTACAATTTCTTCTTATGAAAAACATGTACCATTACATTTTTATCAAGACATGCATGATTACACCAAGGCTCCTCTGGTCTAAGGTCATAAATACTAATTTTCTAATAGGATAGATCAAGTTTAATTTACCTATTTCCAAAAATTGTAATATATACGATATTTAGCTAAAACAAGAAAAAGACATATATGATTATGTATTCCTATATTTAAAATTTCTATATCTATTAATCACTTTGTTTACATAAACCTATTGCTTTAGGGACAGACCCATCAGTTGGATCAGTTAGATGATAAAGGAGTTAGTGTAAGTGAACTTTTAGTCATTCCACCAAACCTCTATATTTTTGTTTGAGCTTATTATAATAAAAAAAATGTTATTTTTCTGTAGAAAGGAGGACGAGGAAACCTCAAAGCATGCTAGGAATTTAGGCAGCAAAGAAAGCTCGATATTCGGGATTGTGAATAGTATTCTAGAAAAAAGGAACTCTTACTGTTAAACAAAATGAGGTTTGGGGTCATAAATGTGGTATCCGCGAGATTTAGATTATGGCAGGTGTATGCCATCATCGTTAGGCATAGATAACTAACACCACCGGGAAATACCATCATCAAAGTTCAACGCATTGAAAGGAGTAGTGTAGCACGATGCAAGAACAGATGAAGTAAGAGGTTTATGGGGAAACCCTAAAACCTATGCTCTCGAACATAGGAGTTTTTTTTCCATTCTCTATGTTATGAACCTTATATATATCGTTAATTAATGTTTTATTGTTTCGTATACTAAGCATATGGTAAATTTAATATATTTTGTTTCATCCATTACTCTCTGAAATTGCGCTATATTTAATTAATGCTTGGTAATTGAATTCAAAAATTAATATAATTAATAGCTACTATATAACAAAATTTTAAAAATCGGCTATTACGGTGAGCTGACCTGTCTGCATATTTTATCAAAATGTGTAAAATGTTTGGCACATGGCTAGAGTGATGTGAAAAGCTTACGCGTGTGCCTATTACAGCGAGCCACTCACTCCTAATGACTAAGTAAACCACATTTTCCAAGGCCCTTAGCAGAAACATAACTAACGGTTCTACATCTATACGAGGAACAACACGCTTTGCTGAAATAGATAAAACATAATGAAGTGAGTTTTCCTTTTTTGGTCTTCCAGCTATTTTGTTCGGTAGTAAGGCAGGGGACTTCATAAACAAATTGAAATAGCTTGAACTGTGGGTGATTATGTATAAACAAATGAGCTAGTAAAATAAGATTAAAATCTTTTAAACTAATATGTTCAATAAGATGCTAAAAGCATGGAATTAACAGAAAACTTAAAAATTTAAATGACTCGATAAATTTTAGCAAAGAGAAAACTTCAATTATGACACATACGGTTGGTGCAAAGTAAATCATTAATTATTTTGTATCAACAATATGCATTTAAAAGACTTCTTAAGACAGGATATATAATAACTTAACTTAAACTCTATTAATAGGACCTTAGCTCTCTCCCACTACTCACGCTAGTAAAAAAATATTTACTGCGATATGAGAGAGGAAAAACAAGAAGATAGACATCATAACAAGTAAATAATCAAACTCTAACTCTTGTCAATTAATGGTTTAAGACTAAAAAATATGGAAACTTTTAGTAATAAAACATAATTATAGAAGTATACAATCTATGTTTACTATGTAAGAACCCTACATTCTCAGTTTAAGAATTTGAGATCTAAAAATGCAAATCAAAAGATCTTGATAAGATATTGTAAAATTTAGATGCAAAAGTTAATCTACAATATGGAAACCTTAGTTTAAAGATTTGAATTTTAAGATTTATTATGAAAATAAAACATGGGAATTGCTATAAGATTAAACAATTATTGAGAATAGAAACTATTAAAGTATTAGAATTCGCTATAAAATTGGTTTAATGATTCGAAACATAAGCTAGGGAATGAGATCTACTTGTAATAAGAAAAATAAAACATAAAAGTTGGCATGAATCCAAGATTTAATAACAAGACATTAAACTCTAGCAAATTAGACAACAAAACATATTATAGGGTCCCAAATTAAGGACCTATGATTTTTAGAAAGTGGGCATGTAGAAAAAGCGCATAAATGAAGATTCCTTGGATCACTAAATATACAGTCAACTTACTTAACATTTGTCAAGCTAATTATAAATTTGGTTAACCACATAAGAAAATTAGTTGACCAAATTAACCTAGAGTATCGCTTGGGTGACAATATACTTAATTAAGTTGATTTAATTTGTGAAAATCAATTAGCTAAAATAAATCCTAAGCAAGCCAAGGTTGTCTCAAACCATAGGATAATTAAAAGGATGAACCTAAAGTGAATGACTAGGATTAATAAAATTTATTAATTAGATTTTAGGAATATCATAGAGATAAAAAGGAAAAATTAAAGGATTTTGGAGAAAAGCCAATTGAGTATACTATTAGTATGTTAGTTGAGCATGCTAGGCTAGTTGATAAATGAATTAAATCTTGGTCGAAAAATCAAAGTATAATGTTCATTAGTTGTGAATGACAAAAGCTTATTTTGAAATATAGAACTAAGAAGACTTACACTTAAAAAAAATGACTTTGGAGACTCACTCCATACTTTCAAGATAACTTATGAACTCTTGGGATCACATTAACCTACACTTTCAAAATGAATCTACATTTTAATCACAATAGGACCATGGGATTCCACTTGAACTTTTAGATTGACTTTAGGACTCTTGGGGTTCAATCTACACTTTTAAAATGACTTGTCACCTCCTGAGAGCATATAAAGATCTACACTTTTAATAGTGGATGCTAGGGTTCTTGTTTGACGTGCTTTTATAAAGGATCTAAGATGGTATTAATATAACTTGCTACATTGATTGTCATTTATCGGTATTTTAGAAATTATAAGTTTTATATGGTTTGACACATGTATATATTTCCATGCATAATGAATGTCTTTGCTCATCTCTTTTCCTAGAAAATATTCTCTCTCTCTTTTTCAAGTAAATAACTATGTAAACTTGAAGATTTTGAGTGGGAACCTTAGGTAGCCTTGCCAAATGATAAGAGCACATAGTAGACTAATTATATCTTTCAAATTTGAGGTATGATACTAATATTTTTTGCAACTATAATTACATGGACATCCCTTTATTCGCCTTTATTTGACAATTCTAAAGACTATCAATGAATAGTAGATAGTCTATACAACTTTAATAATTATCTCAATAATGTTGATATGGCTTCTTTTAAGTACTAGATATATATCTATCCATCTAATAGAAAACTTTTTATCTCCATGATCCACATGTGAAGCCACATATATCTCCAATTTTGTGCTATCGCCTAACTAAAATTTCAATTCTCAAAATTTTTAACTAATGCAAATAAATCGATACTTAATTTCACTAAAAAATCTCGAAGTGATGTCACGATCAAAATGAAAACCGTAATATGTTATTATAACTCAACGTAAAGTGAATTAACTTAATTGTTTACAAAAGTTAAGGAAAGAAAATATGTACACTTATATAACCATTGCATGCTAATTAAGCTACCTACGGAAAGATAGTACACATATATAAATAAGTTAGCACATAGCATGGCAATAGATGTATAGGAACGACTTTAAGGTTAAAGAAGTTGTATTTGAGCAATAAATATACTAATCTCCTAATAAGATGTATCGGTCTTAATTGATATTTGTATAACATCAATTATCATCTAAGTGTTAAAGGTAATCCCTTTGAGGTTTTATACAGTTACTAACCCCTACTACATTTGTCATATATCAAGGGAGATTTAAGGAGTCTAACTATTGACTCTATGCTTTGTAACTAGGAAGAAGCAATTAAGTTGCTCAGATTTCCTTTAAAAGGGGCATAGAATATAATGAAGCAGTAAGCTAATAGATACAGGATAGATTGAGAGTTTAAGATTGAAAATTGGGTTCTTTTGAAGCTACAACCTTATTGTTAGTGGAGTATAAGGAAACACAAGGAACAAAAGCTCTAACCAAGTACTATGTGCCATATAAAGTTACTGATAGAATGAGGAAGGTTGCTTATCTACTAGATCTGCCATTGAAGGTCCAAATACACTCCATTTTTCATGTATCCTAACTGAAGAAATTCCATGAGGAGTGACCTAATTCGCTACCATCTTTACTCGCAATAGAAATGGATGAAGAGTTAAAACTAATGGCCATACTTGAAAGAAAGATGGTGAAATGACATAATCATGTCAAGACCATAAGGCTTATCTTATGGAAGAATAAATCATCGTTGAATGCTATATGCAAGTTCTTAACATTTTTGCAACTACGATTTCCTCATTTTCCTTTGAGGATAAGGGAAACTCAAGGAGGTAGTGTATAATTGTAAAAGATGCAATAATTAAGGTTTTTTGGTTTTGAATACAAAGGGGATAAGAAAAAAATTGAAGAAGCGATCTTAGCTGTGATTTTATGTGTGTGTGTATGAGAGAGAGAGAGAGAGAGAGAGGG